>JXCR01140806.1:8897-35283 GCA_002079205.1 Phalaenopsis hybrid cultivar
GAGCTTGAGCTCGCTCGTGTTCGGCTCGTTTACACTCGTACGTAGCAGTATTTACTATGCAATTCAAGATATTGACATTTCAAAATTAGAAATTAGACCACCTACTTAACAAGAAAATCTGTTCACAAGTAGATGGCAGCCTAAATCACTTTCCCTTGTCTGACTTATGTAATCTATAATAGTGGAGTGATGATGATGATGATAATAATAGGGCTCTGATTAATAGTATGTAGATGAAGGTTTACATTTCAAGCATTTACATAAATACCTCTCACTTCTTATATATTTACATATCTAACATCTAAAGTTACATATATAGCTAAAATATTTAACATTACATAAAAAATAATACTATTATTAGCTTTTAAAAAGTGAAATACACCTTTTCATGCATATGTTTATAAAACCAAAGCTATATAAATGTAAATATCAAACTTTGTGTTAGATACGTTAATACATTAAAATTGTGCGGTATGTGTGTAAAGTTTCCTTCAAATTATTACAGTTTATCTCTCAGATACATGTTTTAAGATTCCTGCACCGAAGCTAATAATCTTTTCTCAAACAAACTGAGATATAGTTTTAAGTCTCCAAGTGATTGTATTATGGTCCCATTATGCATACAATAATATATATAGTCTTCCGCAATGGCGTTAAGAGCATTGAAATTCATGGAAGATTTACATACTTCCTACTTAATTCCTACGTATTTACATATCAAATTACCTAAACTTCCATGTGCTTATATATATGCCGCCTTACCTATGCATGAAAAGGAGTATTTCACTTTTTAAAAGTTAAAATAGTGATACTTCGAATGTGATATGAAAGATTTTGATGGTATAAACGTAAAAAGTAAAAATTAGGTGTTAGATATGTAAATACACAAGAATTTGGTGCTATGCATGTAAATGCCCCAAAGAAATACAATTATAACAGCCCTCCATAGAAAAACTAAAAATTCTAAATCCCATAAAAGATTGGTATAGAATCAATCAAAATAAAGCTTTAAATATCAGACGAGATATGCCGAAAACAATCATGGAAAAAAAAAAGATAAAACAAATAATAAATCTAGATAGAAAAAGATGAAATAATGAATTATGAGGTACTTAACTGCAATCATAACACTTTCATGAAATATAAGTGGAGATATGAACACCCAGAATACATCATACACAAAGGCACAACTTAGGAGTACTGAAGCAACCTGTGCAAGAGAAACAAAACTAGATTAGAGTAACATTGTAATAAACAAAATTTTCAAGAAATTATATGATGGTAAACTAAGCAGAACCTTAATATTCGGTAGGCGGGCCATTTGTAATACGGTGATCATTAAGCAGATGCCCTGGCAATCCAAAAGTTTAGATAAAATGATTGATGGCGAGTCAAAATCATTAATGGAAAAAAAGAAGATTTACATACATACCACTTAGTTCCTAGGTATTTACATATATAACAGCTAAATTTCATTTTTTATTTATATGCCCCCTTACCTACGTATAAAAAGGTGTATTTCATTTTTTTTCAAAATTAAAAGCAAAGTTGAGGTATTAGATATGTAAAAACATAAGAATTGGGTGGTATGTAAGTAAATGCCTTATTAAAAAAAAAGAACTCAATAATGATTCAAAGAACAGCATCTCAAAAAGGGTTGAAGAAGTTCATAAAATAACATTATGTTTCGAAACAGCCATCAGCCATCTAAGAAAGCGTTTAAGTGTCACACCACACTTTTTTGTGTTTGGTAGAACTGTGTTTTACCAACTTCTTCAAAAAACTGCAGCTGAAAGCTGCGCTTTGCAATCTGACCCCGCAAAATGCGGTGGCTGCTAGAAAGCTACGCTGTCTTTTTGAAAAATAAAAAATTAGCAAAAGTCACCGCAACTTTTTAAGCAGTTGGGTCTTCTAACAGTTACAGTTACCCCAAATGGACCCTAAGTTTTCATGGGTTCCTATGAAATTGCAAATTTACCCACAACACAGAGAATGGTTCATTGTAGCATAAGCTTACTGATTAAAAAAATTATCTCCTGTTAGAAATGACATTTTCCATGGGCAAGCATACAAGCCGATCATCATGGGTAGAAACATAAATTAGAATTATTTACAGTTCTAAAAGAGATGATAGAAGGAAATTTCACAAACCAATCTTCAGTTTTCTAAAGTGCATCATGCTCTCATACATAGAAAAAGGATTATTTGAAGCCTGTTGAGAAGAAAAAAAGATTTTTGTATGTCTTACTCTTAAGAGATCACCCAAAGTTATAATATGGGAAAAAGTACAATAGATTTGAGTAAAAATCCAAAACCCAAACACTATGCTCCAAATATAGAGCAGTTTTCTATTATACTATTTCTCTATGTTTAGCACTCTCCCTCAAGCTAAAACATGTGCATTAGTTAGATTTTGCTTGTTTAACATAATACAAGAAAGATAAAAAACTCAGAGCTTTTGGTCAACCGATTGCTCTAAACCAAAGAAAAAATTATGAGAAAGATAAGGAACCCAAAGCATTTGTAAAAAAAGACAACCTATCGTTCCAAACCAGAGACATTAAGTAATAATCTTCTTAAGAAAAAGAATATCTAAAATTGCTTCCACATTCATGCGCTCGGCCTAAATATAACATAATCCTTATTTTAGAAGTTATTTGATATATTTGAATATGCGCAAAACAACCTCCTAAAGTTTATAGTTTAGATTTTACATGTAACAACATAAACAATAAAGAAGATGTTAGGTCTAGTAACAATTTAATAAAAAAATTTGCTAAAAATTTTTCAATACCATGTATATCATCAAAGGGCTCATTATCGTATAGAAAGTAATTGCTAACAATCATTTGTAGTATAATCCATTCTAGATTAATGATCGTAGGTTGGATAATTGGAATAGGATTTTGCATGATGATTGGAAAGAAAGTGCCAAAATATAGAGCTCTAGCATATTATAATGTTTCTCAACATTTAATATGACTAAAATAAAACTTAATCCAAACTAACTCGATCTTTTAGATGAATCAAAATCGACTAAGCCTGTTCATGTCTAATTTCAAGTTTGGGTGTTAGCATCAAAATCTGTTTCCAATTTATAGCAGCCCGCCAAAAATTTAATTCAAGCAGCGCACAAACCACCCCCCCCCCCCCCGCTCTCTCTCTCTCTCTATATATATATATATAAAGACACACACACACACAGAGATAAAATGACCGTTGCATTCTACGTCAAATTGAATCAGAAATAATTTCAATTCAATCTTAACTCCATAATTCAAGCTTTAATTCATGAAAAGGTTTGGTAAAACTCAATAAGTTATCAACCTTTGTCAGAAAATACATAACAAATAAGACTAACATAACTTTCTCCAAATATATGAAAAATTGCAACCATGAAAATGACTAATAAGCTCAAAAAAACAAGCAATATTACGATTGAAAGCTTCGAAAAAATAATTACACGTAAAAAGTATCTTACAAGAATATCTTGACTTATCCAAGCATATGACGCATGCCGATTAGCAGCCCAAAAAACGGCAAAAACTGTACACAGTGGTAGCATAACAACAGAGAGAACAAGGACCTCCCCTAAAATTGGAAGTCTTGTCGTCATCCGGCCACAATTTCTGAATACCCTGTCAAAAAACTAAATACATAAAAATAGTGGTCTTATGGGCGAAAAAAATAGAAGTTTATCAAGATGTTGACTTGTGGCCATACCTTGACAAAAGTGCTACTAAGCAAACATTCATTCCCTGAAAAGAAAATTATTCAAATAAGCAACAAAAAGTTTAAAAGCAGATCTTAGTTTCGTATAGTTTTTTTTGCACATAGGTTAAGTGAAAAAATGCCATTATGATTTTAACTTTCTGAAGTTTCCTGCACAGAAATATCCAGTTGAATAACTTCTAACTATTCATCATCCCTGCTATGGTTAAACCTTATTTTGAAGTAATACTTAGTTCTTCTGAAATCAATATCTAATAATCAAATACAAAGAAAACTTCTGATGAGAACATTTGGAATATTTAAATTACATAAGAGTACAGTGCAAAAATACTCCACTAACTGTTTACATGGGACGATTTTAGCCTCGGAGTCTATAAAAATGATAAATTAGTCCTCATATTCTTTTAAAATTGGGACTAAAATCATCATCCGTGGAGACCATTTCAGCCCATATTAAAAGAACCGAGATACTAAATCGCCACTTTTAAAGATCTGCTTAGAACATTTGAAATCTCTAAATTTCATAAGAATAAAGTACCAAAATAGTCCCCTGACTGTCAGCTTGGGACCAATTTACCCCATAGTGAGTAAAAGTGCCAAATTAGTTCTCATACTCTTTAAATTGGAAAGATTTGTTAGCATGTAATGTTTCCAATCAAAGTGTATCACTAGACCGAATTTAGAAATAAACAAGCTTTAAGTATTCATTCACATAAACTATTTGTCACAACTTCCAAAAGAACTGTTGCGGACGACGAAATTGGCCCACAAGTGATGCCGCGTCATAAGTAGTGCAAAACAGAATACTAATGTCTATATTGGTTTGACTGTTCATTTGCAGTTAGTATACAATAATGCTACTGTTGGTTCGGTTCCATTTAGAAGGAGACGAGACTTATTGGGCTTTAGTTGCTGTTGTATTCCTTGATGCAATACATTGTCACTATTAGCCTTCGGAAGGGCCGTAATTTTTGGCGGCAGCTTAAATTCCAAATTATAGATAATCAAGGCTGAATTACAGCCCATAGTCCTTATTGGAAAGTTCGAATATTGCTGTTTGGGCCTTCGAAAACCAGCTGTTTCGCCTCTTGATTGATTTAGTATTAGTCTAATTATAATATTCTTTAGGCCTTTCAAATCAATTTGTCAATGGACCTTACTTTTGGGGCCTTTCATGTTAGAGTTAAAGGACCAGCTGCTAAGGTTCTTTGCTGTTCATCTTACAGCTAAAACTGGGATAGGTTTCAGTAACTTCACCTCTCGCATTTATACCACCCAAATCCTCTGTGTGCAAATCTAACCCCTAAACCTTACCTTTTGCATTTACGCCTCCCAAATCTTTGATATCACATAAAAATNCCTAAACCTTACCTTTTGCATTTACGCCTCCCAAATCTTTGATATCACATAAAAAATACCAATATTTTAACTTTAAAAAAATGAAATACACATTATCATCCGTAGGGAACGTGGCATATATATATATATATATATATATAAATTAAAGTTTAAGCGTTAGATATGGAAATACATAAGAATTAAGGGGTATGAATCTAAGACTTCCCAAAAAAAAAAAGTTAAATTAATTAATTACTTCTGATATGCAAGTTCTCTATTTTTATTTGCATGAAAGCATGAAAGCATACTATGTATCAGATTAATTGCATTGAAAACAAATCTTAATCCTAATCCTACAACAAATAATCAGTACTAAGATAATAATCTTAATAGCACACAATTCTTATGTATTTACATATCTCAGATCTAAACTTTCAAATATACACACATAGCACTCAGATTATTAATATCACATAAAAAATAGCACTATGACCACTTTTAAAAGTGAAATCCACCTTTCCATGTACAGATTTTAAGCATCAAAGTGCTATGCATGTAAATATGAAAGTTTTAGGAGTGAGATATGCAAATATATAAGAGTTGTGTGCTACGTATGTAAATTTCTCTAATCGTAATAGAATCAAATATACAAATCTGTAATGGCAATATACCTCGACGCCGCCAATGCAGAACAAGACAATCAGCAGCCAAACAAACCAGGAGGACATGAAAAAGAACAGCAGCATGAGAAATGCTGATGCTGCAATTACAAAAATTACAGCTCCCTTGGCATTAATCTCCAGAATTTCTTTCTCATTTTCTCTGTTGATCATTCCGGCATCAGTCTGCTCCTGCTTAAACCACCAAAAAAGTAGGAAAATTCACATAAATGTATTGCATCAAAGAATATTGGGGNGTAAGAGTATGCATTTCACACAATCCTTGTGTATTTACGTATCTCACACCAAAACTTTCATATTTAGACATGCAACACTCAAAGCTTTAATATCACAAAAAAAATAGTATTGTTACCACTTTTTAAAAGTAAAATACACCTTTTATGCGGAGATTTAAAGCACTAAAGTGCTATGTATGTAAAAATGAAAGCTTGGGTGTGAGATATTGAAATAAAAAAGAATTGTGCATTATCTATTTAAATTTTCCAAGAATATTATGTGCTCATAATTACAAAGATTTATATTCTTCTAAAGAAAAGCGGCACATCAAAATTTGCATATTTACCGCAGTAGGCAAATGTTATTTTCTTGAAGACTATTACGAAAAAAACTTAAACAGTATTTTTACCTATCAATGATTAACATAAAAATGTTAATAACAGAGAAAAGAACAACAAATATCACTCGTTGAACAAATGATTTTACAGAGGAAAGTGTCAAAATAGTCCCCTAATATTTTGCAGGGAGTTTATATATAAGAAACAATGTTATCCCCAAACACTTTTAACGAGCTTAAATAATCCCACGACAGACTATTTCAGCGCAAATTTAAAAAGTTTGTGGACTACATTAATACTTTTAATAAACTATGGAACTAAAATAAACCCACTAAACAATTAGAAAGACTTATTTAACATTTACGTGTATCATAAAAGTACGAGAAAAAAATGGATTGATTCGCGGCATTTAAAGTTCCTAAACTAGTTCGTAACAAGATTTCGTGCATGAA
Organism: Phalaenopsis hybrid cultivar; assembly: GCA_002079205.1. NCBI lineage: Eukaryota > Viridiplantae > Streptophyta > Magnoliopsida > Asparagales > Orchidaceae > Phalaenopsis > Phalaenopsis hybrid cultivar. Next base: position 15,654 of record JXCR01140806.1, read on the forward strand.
TTATTAAAAGAGATAGGCAAGGAAACAAAAAACCTTCCATTCCAACTGATTGTATCGCTCTTCAACGGGTTCGCAAGCAACGAATTCGGCCCATAAAGAAGCACATACAATCGTTCCAACGGCCATCAACCACAAAAAGGTTGCGGATATATCCACAGTAGGTCGTTCCGGAGAATATAAGAGGACTTCCACTGTTAGAAAGAATAAAAAATAATAAATAGGTTACAAAGCCGAAGAGCTATGATACAAACAAGTGCACCAACCACCATTGTCAGTATGGAAGAGAAGCATAACAGTAATTTAATTTGTAGGGGAACTTACATACATACCACACAAATCTCATGTATTTACCTAACACTTAAACATTCACAGTTACATGCATATCCCTCAGATCTTTAATATCACATTAAAATACCACCAACACTATCATTTTAAAAGTGAAATATAGATTTATGACGTCAATGTGTTATAAGAATAAATATCAAACTTTGAGTGTTGTATATGTAAATACATAGGAATTTTATGGTATGTATGCAAATTTCCCTAATTTATTTCAAGAATACATGGAAGCTAACATTAAAACAATCACAAATTAAATTTTCTCTATCTGCCTTAAAAATACAACAAGAACAGAACAAAAAAAATTATAAGCAATTTACATATTTACCCCACAATTCTTACGAATACATACCTAACACCTAAAGTTTGATATTTACATTTATACCACCTTGGTGCCATAAACTTAAGCAAAAGAAGGTGCATTTAACTTTTAAAAGTTTACTAAAAGTGGTTCTTTGATGTGATGATAAAGCTTTGAGTATTAGGAACGTAAATATTAAAGTTTACATGTTAGATATGTGCATAAGAATTGTGTGGTATGTATAAAAATGCCCCAAAAATATATAAGAAATCTGATATGCAGATCCCTGTAAAAAAAACACACACATTTACAGAAATTTACAAATCTTTTCCTTATTTAGGCCTTAGTACCATAATTCACCTTTATTGCACTACCTTATCAACATCAATATTCAACATGTTAGACCTAGTGATAATACTTGCTTCTTACTTCTCGAAAAAATAAAGTTATATCCCACGAGACTTCTGAACTTCAACGGAAACAAAATACTCGGCATCAATCTTTAAATGATAGTTTTGATAAATCATACATTTTACTAAAAATTTCTTGATATAACTTCGACTTTAATGACCTACTTCCAAACTTGAGATAACAAATCCAGACGAAACCAACCCTTAAATAGCAAATTAAACGCATATAATTTTAAGTGCATTGGTTGCTGTATGTACAAATATGATGATTTGCATAAATACCACTCAATTCCTATGTATTTACATATCTAATACCTAAACTTCAATTTTTACATACATACCTTACATATGCATGAAAATGTGTATTTCACATTTCAATGTGATATGAAAGATATGGGTGGTATAAATGTAAAAATTAGAATTTTGGTATTAGATATGTAAATACATAAGAATTGGGTGGTATGCATGTAAATGACCCAAACAAATAACCTTTCTAAAAATTATTTGGCATAGCTCGAAGATGTTAGCAGGGTAAGAATTATATTCTTTGAATCTTCCCAAAGCTCTCACCTCTTTTGTATTAATTAGCAAGCCAAAACCACCGTTTCATGCATATGTAAGCTGTTATGCATGTAAAAATTGAAGTTCAGTTGTTAGACATGTAAATAGGTAAGAATTGAGTGGTGCGTACGTAAATCTTCCAAGGTATTAACAGTAAGATAAAAAATGGTGATAGAGGAAGATATAAACTACGCTTAAGCAATGCATGCTTCACATTCAGCATATAAAAAAGATCAGCACATGTTATGGCATAAAAAACACAAAATTTCTAAACATCAGCAGAATAAAAATGGTAGAATATTTGCCAAAATTAAGCACATTTATATTCAGTAAACCCTTAAAACTAAAGTTCACCTCTCCCTCCATCAGCCAATGAATCCGATAACCGATCTCCAGCTGATTTTGGTATCATCACCACGGGAATAGTGATAGCGATTGAAGTATCGTTGTCACTGCATACCATCTTGTAAAGTTCTACAACACAGGAACAGGTTTAAAAATAAAGCTAATAATCTCCATGAAAAGATAAATGTGCAATATAAACTTAAAATAAAAAAAAAACAAAAAAAATAAAGAATAGCATCATTGATGTGTCATAAAAGTTAACCTTCATCGTCATTTATCACCAGTAAGCCTGTTGCACCACCTGTCTGTGCAAAAATTGCCTTCGCTGTAAATGTGCAATCTCCACGAGTGGCCAAGACGATCGAATTTGATAGCTGAAGCAAATAAAGCTTCCTAACTGTTAAGAGGCTGTTTGAGATCTTTTTTATTTTTATTTTTATTTGAATTAAAACATATTTGATTGAGATTGTCATTTTTAAACTATTTAAAACATCTTATAGATATTTTGAGTTTTTTTAAAACTAAAAGAAAAGGCAAATCAAAATTATACCAACCAAAAATGTTGTTAAAAATTAAAGAAATAAGAAATAAAAGTAATGTCAAATGGGGCCTAAATCAATTTCATGCAACACCAAAAAAAAATACAGCAAATTCAATGAAGCAGCAACAGATTTGATCAACATGTTAGAATGCTAATACTTTAAAAATTCAGTGTAACAGAAAGATGTCTCAGCTAGCAGAAGACCATAAAGAACATCCAAAGCACTAAATCAGTAGCCATGTTTAAGGGCCAGAAAAATGTCAAAATAGTCCCCAAATTCTTTGCAGGGGGGCACTTTAGTCCCAGTGTTTATAAAGTGTCAATTTAGTAATAGTTCTCATGAAGAACAATTTTAGCCCCAATTTAAGGAATCTGGGACTAATTTAACACTCCTATATACTCTGGGACTAAAATGACACCAAATAAACTGTCATGACACTGAACTCTTTTAAGGACGAACTTTATTTGCATTTTCCATAGCCGTAAGCAATTAAACTTTGATGCAATTATAAGAAAGTTAGGTGTGGGTTTTCCTTGCAGGGATCCACATATCAGATTTGTTATATTTTTTACGAGGATCTCACTGCTAACTCTTTGCATCAGAGTCACCTTACTTTCACTGTTCATATATAAAGCTCATGTTATCATACTCACAATCTTTGGGCAATTAAGCCTTCAACTAATTCGTGTTTGATCACTAAGATTTTTAAACTCAAGTTTATATCTTCTATGCCACCATATCTAAATTAGCACATATGCTGACTATTATAACCAGAATATGCAATAAATATCATATAAATATGGTTTTATATATATATTTATATATGTTAGATCGTTGTTTGTAACTATCCCAACAAATTTCAATTTAAAACGGTGTATATTAGTTATAAGCTATCTTAGTTTCCCTTCATATAGCTATGGAGTGGCTATAGAGCATAAATTCTATAAATACCCTATGTTGTCATGATTGTAGACACGATATTCCAAATTTAATAGTATTAAATTTTTACAAGACTCCTACGGATACTATTTTCAGCTACGATGAAGAGCATAGATAATAAAAGAAAATTAAAGTAGTTGAGGTGGGATGGACTAAGCCACAAAGGTTAATTGCAATTTTCTATTTATTTTTTTGGACGGAGGGTGGGGGGTGTGCCGCATTTGCATACATAGCACTCAATTCTTATGGATTTATATATTCACACCAAAACTTCTGTACCTACACATTGAGCACTCAATTTTCTTGCATCACATAAAAAATTACACTAATTATCACTTTCTAATATTCAAATCCACCTTTTCATGTATATGTAAAGTGCTATGTGTGTAAATATGAAAGTTAAGTTCTGAGATACAAAAATCCATAAGAATTGTGTGCTGCTAATGTAAATTTCCTTTTTTGTTTCCTTTTTTTTAAGGTTAATTGCTAATTCAAAAACCTAAACACTAGAAAAAAAACAAGATTGAGTGGAGTGGAGAAACTCTTGATTTCCCCAATTGCTTTAGTCAAGTAGTGTTGAAAGGTAGTATTGTAAGCACCGAAGTGACCTTTTCTTTCGCACCGAAATTTTTTCTTGTTTCTCCTGTTATTACACGAATGAATTTTCTTCCTTTCCTTTTTCGGTTGCCTTCCTGATTAGGACTCCCACACCTCTCCTTTTCTTCCTCCTGCCCTTCTTTCTTTCGCTTGATATCACTCCCTCCCCTCAGTTATTTAAGGGACCGAACCCCACCTCCCCCCTTTCCAATCTCACGGTTTCACTTGAAACCATCACCAAGCTCCCCTTCCTCTTGCTTTCGTGCCCGAAACCCTCATCGCGATTGAAGAAGACAATGACGGGATAACGACGTCTTCCTCCTCCTTCTACCCGCTCCTACCCGAAACAATCAAGGAAGGTAACACTCGTCTTTCCCTCGCACTTCAGCTCCTTCGAATTCTGTAATACAACTTCCAATGGGTTACCTAAGCCGGCATCAAAGGCAAACCAGAGGTGAAACTTGTTTTAAGAGCTCATAGGATTTATAGACGTCAATTTTTTTTTCTATTTTAAGGTGTTACGCATGTAAATCCATTCAGAAATTTCAATTTTCCCCTATATCAAAATAAAACAAAAATAAAATATTACTTTGATTATATNGAGGTTAATTGCTAATTCAAAAACCTAAACACTAGAAAAAAAAAAACATGATTGAGTGGAGTGGAGAAACTCTTGATTTCCCCAATTGTTTCAGTCAAGTAGTATTGAAAGGTAGTATTGTAAGCACCGAAGTGACCTTTTCTTTCGCACCGAAATTTTTTCTTGTTTCTCCTGTTATCACACGAATGAATTTTCTCCCTTTCCTTTTTCAGTTGCCTTCCTGATTAGGACTCCCACACCTCTCCTTTTCTTCCTCCCGCCCTTTTTTCTTTCGCTTGATATCACTCCCTCCCCTCAGTTATTTAAGGGACCGAACCCCGCCTCCAACCTTTACAGTCTCACGGCTTCACTTGAGACCATCACCAAGCTCCCCTTCCTCTTGCTTTCGTGCCCGAAACCCTCATCGTGATTGGAGCAGACAATGACGGGATAATGACGTCTTTCTCCTCCTTTCTCCCGCTCCTACCCGAAACAATCAAGGAAGGTAACACTCGTCTTTCCCTCGCACTTCAGCTCCTTCGAATTCTGTAATACATCTTCCAATGGGTTACCTAAGCCGGCATCAAAGGCAAACCAGAGGTGAAACTGGTTTTAAGAGCTCATAGGATTTATAGACGTCATTTTTTTTCTATTATTAAAATTTAAGGTGTTACACAAGTAAAATCCATTCAGAAATTTCAATTTTCCCCTATATCAAAATAAAACAAAAATAAAATATTACTTTGATTATATTAGTTAAAGTTAATTAAGTTCATAATTTCTTTTTTTTATATTACTTTGTACGTTTATTAGAATACACTTAATTTAATGAATAAATAAGTTTAATTTTATCAATATTTAATCTTATTTTCTAATTAGTGTAGGATCAATAATCAAACCGTCAAACTCGTAGAAGTATCAAGTTTGTCGTCTCAAAGTAAGTTACAGCTTTTTATTATACGATAAACGTACCCTTCCAAGATAAAAGCGTTATCCTTGCTAATTGTATTAGATTCCTAGATAATTGTAAGTTCGTCATTCATATCATTTAAATTTCATTAATACAATTGCAGTAAATTTTATTGTGTTCATAATTATTTTCATGTATAATTAACCTTGTTTTATNGACTGCTCTTTATTATAGGATAAACGTACCCTTCCTAGATAAAAGTGTTATCCTTGCTAATTGTATTAGATTCCTAGATAAATGTAAGTTCGTCATTCATATCATTTAAGTTTCATTAATACAATTGCAATAAATTTATTGTGTTAATAATTATTTTCATGTATAATTAAACTTGTTTTATTGCTACATAGACTCATATTTAATTACTCACATGTCAAGTTGCAATAATTACTTTTTTTTTTTTATTGATATGTGAAATTGCAATATTACAATTCCATAACTGTTTATAAAATAATGGTGGACATTTTGTAGTTATATTTCCGTATTTTGATTGTGATGCATAAAATAAAATTAATATTATAATATTGTTATATCGATATTAAATCCCTTTGTTATAGTTAGTCGGACGCGTCACTTCACAGAAATCAATGGATTTTTATGAGATTGGTGCATACATTTCCTTGTTTCAGAGTGTCATAGTAAATCGATTATATATAAATATAATTACATGTATATAAATGTATATATATGTATATACTGAAATTGTATATCATTAGGTTTTGTTAAATGATTGATGAGTCATATATGCACAAAAACATATGATATTGTAACATATAAATATCTACATAAAAGTGCATGTATTCAAGTCACTCATATTCATGATCACATGCATGTGATAGTTTTTGCAAATTTTTTTATACACATAGTAAATTTTTCATATTTATTAGTCATACAGTATGCCTCATTTCTTTATTGTTTATATTTTAATAAATAGTTATTTGCCAAGTTTGATTTTCAGACTCAACAGTTGATATTTTTATATCAGGTTTCATCTAACCACTTCTCGGGTCGTCTACATTGGAGCAGACTTTCCAGTTTTAGATTAAATGTTGGTATTTTTAAGTTATGTATATGTTAAAATATATTCTTTCTGAGTTTGGTAGTTGTTTCACTATTTACAATTTAGATTTTGTCGATTATATCACTTTTTTTCAATTATAGTAGTCGTATCCATATTTATAAAATAAATTTTATTTATTTTTATTTCTTATAGTTATTATTTGCATATTATTTTTTCTTTTGTGAATACAAAACAAGTTCAACTCATTTCATTATGTCTTGCATTGTCGGGGTGTATCACCTTCCGAACTCGGGGTGTGATTGAGTGGTATCAGAGCCTATGTTTTGCATTCGATTTCTCTCGTATTTTGTACTTGATATCCTTTGTCTTTGCATTTCACATTCCTTGTCTTCGCATTCCACATCCCTTGTCTCCTTAAGATTGGGTAAAGGATATGTTATTCTTGTTAGTCGGTATTCAAACAATTTTGATTTTGTGTATCTTTCAATTGCTTAATCCTAGGGGTCTTCGCACCCCTAATCGTTGTCACGCTGGTTCTGCTCAACCCACCGGGACTAATGGAATACTAAATCTCAACATGACAATTCTCGTGGAGGTGATGACCCAGAATGTTACTTAAAGCACTACAATCTAATTTTGCAGCTCAAATTGCACGAGCTGTCCAAGCTATTCAGCAAAAGGCGCAACCGGCCTATAAGCCACTCAAACAGTACACTAGTGGTCGCCATGGAGACACAACTTAATCAACCAACGGCGATGNCAATATTGTTATATCGATATTAAATCCTTTTGTTATAGTTAGTCGGACACGTCACTTCACAGAAATCAATAGATTTTTATAAGATTGGTGCATACATTTCCTTGTTTCAGAGTGTCATAGTAAATCGATTATATATAAATATAATTACATGTATATAAATGTATATATATGTATATACTGAAATTGTATATCATCAGGTTGTGTTAAATGATTGATGAGTCATATCTGCGCAAAAACATCTGATATTGTAACATATTAATATCTACATAAAAGTGCATGTATTCAAGTCACTCATATTCATGATCATATGTACGTGATAGTTTTTCCAAATTTTGTTATACACAGTAAAATTTTCATAATTATAAGTCATACAGCATGCCTCATTTCTTTATTGTTTATATTTTAATAAATAGTTATTTGCTAAGTTTGATTTTCAGACTCAACAGTTGATATTTCTATATCAGGTTTCATCTAGCCACTTCCCGGGTCGTCTACATCAGAGCAGACTTTCCAGTTTTTGATTAAATGTTGGTATTTTTAAGTTATGTATAAGTTATTATATATTCTTTCCGAGTTGGGTAGTTGTTTCACTATTTTCGATTTAGATTTTGTCGGTTATATCATTTTTTTTCAATTATAATAGTCGTATCCATATTAATAGAATAAATTTTATTTATTTTTATTTCTTATTGTTATTATTTGCAGATTATTTTTTTCTTTCGTGAATACAAAACAAGTTCAACTCATTTCATTATGTCTTGCATTGTCGAGATGTACCACCTTCCAAACTCGGGGTGTGAATGAGTGGTATCAGAGCCTATGTTTTGCATTCAATTTCCCTCGTATTTTGTACTTGATATCCTTTGTCTTTGCATTTCACATTCTTTGTCTTCGCATTCCACATCCCTTGTTTCTTTAAGATTGGGTAAAGGATATGTTATTCTTGTTAGTCGATATTCAAACAATTTTGATTTTGTGTATCTTTCAATTGCTTAAAAATGACTCAGAAAAGAAGAGGCGCTACAGTCACTCATGGAAGAGGAGTACATAGAGCTACTATATATGATGTGTCTATCCTAGGGGTCTTCGCACCCCTAACCGTTGTCACGCTGGTTCTGCTCAAACCACCGGGACTAATGGAATACTAAATCTTAACATGACAATTCTCGTGGAGGTGATGACCCAAAATGTTACTTAAGCACTACAAGCTAATTTCACGAGCTGTCCAAGCTATTCAGCAAAAGGCGCAATCGGCCTATAAGCCACTCAAACAGTACACTAGTGGTCGCCATGGAGACACAACTTAATCAACCAACGACGATGATCAATGAGTGTCATCGATCGAGTGGTGAACCAGTTTCTGAATATGCATCATCCTGCCTTCAATGGCATTGTGGAACTAATCAAGTCAAATGTATCGCTACATGATATCGAAAAGAAACTTTGAGGAATAAAATGTCATGAGGATTGTAAGGTTCACATTGTGGCATCCCAGTTGAGCGAAGAAGTTGACGATTGGTAGGAAAATTACCGCCGCAACATGTCTGGACCAGACAATAACTTTCTAGGCAGATTTCTAGAGATTGTTCCAGGAACAATACTTCCCTTTAGCGGATTAACCAAGCTCATGAACGACTTACGCTGGAGCAAGGAACAAAGACCGTTCGAGAGTACAAGTGCAATTTGTCATAATCGTCAATTTCATTCGTCTGATTAATCAGCATGAAAATTAGACGATTTGCCACCTACTTATTAACTTGAGAGAGGACATTCGAAGGTATCTCTTGGTTGACGAGTGTACAACCTATATAGAATTGGTAGACCAAGCTATACATGTTGAAATAGGGATGAATTCTTGTGAAGAAAAGACCGCATAAAATGAAAGGACAGGAAAAACCACAAAAGAAACAACCCAAAGAAAAACCAAAGAATAGGTCTAATTGCGCTCACAGTGGGAAGAGCACCATATACCTTGCAACCAACAACTGAAAAGTGTTTTAACTGTTATAGCACCGAACACAAGATCAAGGATTGCCCCTTACCAACCCAAACTAAGCCTACAGTAAACGAGAAATGACAAGCATCATAAGAATGAATGGGGTAAGTCTAATAAAGGTCGACACCAAAAACAAGATGATAACAGACAGACATGTCAATACTACCTTCAGCACTTCCAGCAGTCGCAACAAGTGATGGTGTCTCATCCATATAAAAAATGTTATATTGGATTGCAGTACCAACAACACCAGCAGCTGCCTCTGACATATCGACATACTACAATGGTGCAGTACAAGCGTCAATGATCTCAGGCTCCAGAGCAGCCCATGCAGGAGATTCCACCTCGAGCATTGTTATGACTCAACAAGAAGCTCGTGAAGCTCCCGATGCGGTGATAGGTCTATTTTAAAGCAACTGGCAATAAAATTGTTTAACTTTGGGGCATCACACTCATTCATGTTATATCAAATCGCATTTATTGCGATGTTTTATTTAATACATTCACTGATCATATTAATTGTGGCATCTAACTCATCCTTGCCTGTCACCCAATGGTTTTTATTATTGTGATTTGTTATTAACAAAACACATATACATACTACACTCATTAGTACGAGCTGTTATTAACAAAACACATATACATGCTACATTCATAATTTTCTTACAAGTTGAATTGATGTAAACCCGAGTATGAATTTGGGGACAAAATTCTTTTAATAAGTGTAATATGCAAGCACCGAATTACCATTGCTTCCTCACTGAAAATTTTTCCATTTTCTCCTGCTATCTTACAAATGAATTTTCTCCCTTTCCTTTTTTTGTTGTCTTCCCGATTGGGACTCCCAAGCCTTTCCTTTTCTTTCGCTCACCCCCTCTTGCCGCCTTTCCGTTTTTCTTTCATTTGATACAACCCCTTTCAACTATTTAAGGGACCGAACCCCGCCTCCCTCCTTCCCGTCTTAAGGTTTCGCTCAAAGCCATCACCTAGCACCCCCCACCCCCCCGATTGGGACTCCCAAGCCTTTCCTTTTCTTTCTCTCACCACCTCTTGCTACCTTTCCCTTTTTTCTTTCATTTGATACAACCCCTTTCAACTATTTAAGGGACCTAACCCCGCCTCCCTCCTTCCCGTCTAAATTTTGGTATTTTCTAGTTTCGTGTAATTTATTATATATATANTTTCTTTTGGTTATCTCATTTTCTTCCAGTTATAACAGTTGTATCATTATTTATAGAATAAATTTTTTTTAATCTCTTTCTGTTATTATTTGCATAACATTTCCCTTATGAGAATTCAAAACATGTTCAATTCATTTCATCATATCCTACGTTACCAGATTGAACTGCCTTCCAGACATGGGGTGTGGCAATTCCTCAATCATTTCTTATTATTAATTATTATTATTATTATTATTATTATTATTATTATTATTATTCTTACATTTTCTTCATTATTAAAGATAATTCTCATTTATTATATTGGGCATTTACATAGATACCACCCAATTCCTATGTATTTACACAACTAACGCCTAGATTTCACTTTTACATTTATCAACCCAAACCCAAATATTTCATAACACATCAAAAACACCACCATTTTAAGTTTTAAAAAGTGAACGCACCTTTTCATGCATAGGTAAGGTGGTATGTATGTAAACATTGAAGTTTAGGTGTTAGATATATAAATGCATGGGAATTGTGTGGAATGTATGTAATCTTCCTATTGTATTTTACATTATTGTTCTCTTCTCTTGCCTATACGTAAGAACGCATATGGTTGCACAATGAAGAGAATGAAGTAATGTTGTACTTCTTCATAAGTCTCTCTCCCTTCTAATAATAGAAAATAATAAAAAGCTAATCAAGGAACAAGGATGATTTAGATTCACTCAGTAAAAAAGTAAGGAAGATTTACATGCATGCCGCTCAATTCTTATGTATTCAAATATCAAACACCTAAACATCAATTTTTACATATAGGCCACCTTACCTATACGTACTTCACTTTCTGAAAGTTAAAATGATTGTATTTTGATACGATATGAAAATTGTGGGTGATATAAATGTAAAAAGTAATATTTAGGTGTTAGATATATAAATACATATGAATTGGGTGGTATGTATGTAAATGCCACTTACAAAGAAGTGTCATTATAATGGTGAAGTTAGCATGAGTGAAGGAGAACTAAACTTAAGGGAAGCTTCCCCTCAAACTATACAAATTAAGATTGAAACAAAAAAAAAAAAAAAACCAGCATGCCATATTTTTCAACAGCTATAAAGTGTAAATAAATGGTGCAGGCATAAATTAGACAATGAGAGCGAAAAAACAGATAAGAAATAAAGAAGAACCTTTGGAGTCAGATTGGCACAGCAGTTGAAGGGATTGGCAAGAGCAATGGGCCATTGATGGGCTTCAGCAGAATGTCTTGGCAGAGAGGCCCCAAATCTAGCAGTAAGCCCAACTATATTTGTACTTTCGATGCCATTTAACCAGTTCCTTATCTTCACCTGGTAAAAAGATTTTATAAATCCTAAAAGAAAATTAGGGAGACTGATATAACCATTTAAACAAAAAAAAAACAATATTAAAGAATCTCATTATCTTACACATATATAAAAACCCGCATGGTTTCATGCAAATGCAACTTATAAGCTAATACCTCTCTCATGGATTCATATACAAATAAAAGAAAGTACGAGCCAACTGATTGCTCGCTCAGCATCAATCGGAGATCTTTAAATAATCAAATGACAGTAACTAAATGCCATTTTTTACGTAAATATTTATTTCCTTTTTTATTTGTGATTTTGTATATAAATACAAATAGAGAGAATGAACAAACCTAAGCATTTCTAACCGCTTATTCTACTTCAGCATTTTCAAAAATCGAATTAACCACTAAGCATGTAGAGTTTCAATTGTAATAGAACTGGTGTAATCATGGTCATAAATGCACAAGTTACATGCATATATACGACATAAAGATATGAAGTTCTAGGAAGGATTATAATGATTTCCGTTGGGTCATAGTCTGCCACATAGGCTTATTTTGTAAATAATAATGGGGGAATTTACATACACACTACCCAACTTTTATATATTTACATATAACATATCTAATAGATAGATTTTATTTTTTATATTTATACCACTCAAATCTTTCATATCACATTAAAAATTCCACCATTTTAACTGTTAAAATGTGAAATGCACATTTTCATGCATAGTTAAGTTGGCATGTATGATATGTAAATATATTTTAATTGGTTGATAGGTATGTAAATCTTCCATAATTATAATATGAAAAAGAGATCCAACAACAAAAAGGCCAGTAACAAATATTGTTGCATGTTACCAAGACTTTAAGACGTATAAGATTCATGTAATGCCTATCAATTGGTATTTATATAACATTAGCCTTCAAGAGGGCATAGGGCATCCCCAGAACGTTCAAACTTATCATACATTAGTCACAAATGAGGCTCCCAACTTACTAATTGACACTTAATTAATTTACTTTAAATGAAATAACAAAATATTTACTCAACCTTCCTACTATTAATTATAAAAAAGCTTTCTTTTAGAGCTTCGATTCAATTGTTATAATATTTTTCTTACTTTGACGGAGTCTCCCCTATGAGGACAAAAACATCTAAATATCATATAACAAAGTACTAAATTTAAAAAATTTATTGCAGATATCTCCAAAACAAATTAAAACAATAAATATTTAGTCATAAACTCACTATACCTTAGATATCTCCTCTCCAAAATCATGTTTCTTGTGAGGTCAATAAAAATGATATGAAGATATTTTTGTTACCCTCCAGATTTTTCATTAATGGCTTTAAAAAAAGAAATGCCACAGCATTCTTCTTCCTTTCATTAAAACCAAATTGGCTCTCCAATGTCAATATAATTTTTCAAGACCTTTGTTCCATTAAATTAGCGCATAACATCACTGTATGGCTTTATGACCAACACATTGTTAGCTCAATGATCATAACAATTGTGAAATGCCATTTTTTAATATTCAAAACTAAAATGTTTATTATTATTATATATATATATATACACACACACACACATATATAAGGATTTCAGTGGTATTTTTCAAATTTCCTAAATGTCTTTGATTTAAGCAATATTTGTTTTTTTGGTAAACCAAAACTGGAAAAAACCATACACTATAATACTCACTTTTATAGGTCATCATACCTGGCTTACCATATAAATCATAAAAATTTATAAATTTACCGTGGCTTACTACCCAATTTGCAATTCTTACCAGCGTCCTTGTATTTCCAAATTGCAATGCAATATTCTACAATCAAACGTTTAAATTTTGAAATAAAATTATGTACCTACTAACTCCACTTAAAAATTATTTTAAATAACATATCATATATATCAAGACTTATGTGGGCTCTCTCTTAGCATCTCATTAATTAAACTCTTCACTCTAAATCTCATTGAGTTTGACACAAGGTTTTTTTTTTATTTCAAATGGCCTCTTTTAATAACCATTCCTTAACCATTTTATCTTTCGCATTCTTGAATAGTTAATAATTNTGTCTTTGATTTAAGCAATATTTGTTATTTTGGCAAACCAAAACTGGAAAAAACCATACACCATAATACTCGCTTTCATAGGTTATAATACCTGGCTTACCATATAAATCATAAAAATTTATAAATTTACCTTGGCTTACTACCCAATTTGCAATTCTTACCAGCATCCTTGTATTTCCAAATTGCAATGCAATATTCTACAATCAAACGTTTAAATTTTGAAATAAAATTATGTACCTACTAACTCCACTTAAAAATCATTTTAAATAGCATATGATATATATCAAGACTTATGTGGGCTCTCTCTTAGCATCTCATTAATTAAATTATTCACTCTAAATCTCATTGAGTTTGATACAAGTTTTTTTTTTATTCCAAATGGCCTCTTTTAATAACCATTCCTTAACATTTTTAGCTTTCGCATTCTTGAATAGCTAATAATTTCATTTAACTACTTTTTTATAATTTTTTGGTGTATTTTTCACTAAGCTTTGCTAAAAAATAATCTTAAAATCCATTTTTTTATCTTAATAGAAAGAATGGTGTATTTTGGTTGGAGTGAAGGAATGCATCAGACTTATTGTGTGATAGAAAAGTACTGCTTAGACTTCAAAAAAAAATTATAAGATGGTGGTGTGTTCTGCAATTAAATTCTCTATAGCGCAGAATGTTGGCATTTAAAAGAGAAGCATAAAACAAAGTTAAGTGTTGTTGACATGAGAATTCTTAGGCGTATGGAGACACATGTGAAATGAATATATTTGTGATAGGGTTGGTGTAGCTCCAATGGCGGACAATATTCGAGAGTCGACTTAGATGGTCCGGTCGCCTAAACGCCGACCATCTGATGATCATGTTAGGAGAGTAGATGTTCTAAATTCGACCATCTGATGATCCTGTTAGGAGAGTAGATATTCTAAATTCGACTTATGTTAAGAAAGGCAGAGGTAGACCTAAAAAGACTAGGGCATATTGTATAAAAAATAATCCTAATCTATTAGAATTAAATGAAAATATGAAACTTAATAGGATGCAATAGAGAAAAAGGATTCATGTAGCTGACCCCACTAGCGGGATAAAAGTATAATGTTGTTCTGTCTTAGTTGAACGAAGTATGTTCGTGATTATGTAGATTCACTTATAAAAGTTAGTACAAGGTCTTCTCATTTTTATAAAAGCAGGTCATCGATTATTGAATCAAATGCAAATTCATACCCATTTTTGTCTCATCTAATAACCCATGACTCAAAAACTCGAATTCTTATTAAAATAAACTCTAATAATTATCATTTTTTCCAGATATATGTTACAATAATACTTTCATATTTTCCATAAGTTTAATTTTCAAGTTTTTTTATAATTCTAATTGAAGAGCATAAGCATTCATTATCTAATAACGATTTGAAAAGCTACTAGAAGAGCACAAGCTTTTTTATAATTTGCAATCACTCCTTCACAAGTTTTATTGATCTTGATAATCTCAAATTGGGTCATTTTGACATCAAACGTACTTGGAATCGTTAAGAATGAATCCATTTCCTAATAAGTGGTTCTAATGAATAAGTTCTTCAACATCAAGTTCTTAAATTCACCCTCCAAAATGCCGAGTTAGGAATAAGACTAAATCAAGTCATGTTAAGCTATTTCAAACCACGTTAGGTACTACTTTGAATAATTTGGGACCAATCTACAATGATGTTCAATTCAAACTATCATATATTTCATGAAATAAGAATGAATATCAATGAAAAACTCATTGTCAACATCATAAAATGGGAGCATGAACCTTAATAAGGACCTCATCATCACATATGGTACCGATCTCAAAGATCTAGAACATGAAATTAAAAATTCATCCAGAGAAAAATGCCAAATGATCATCGGCTCAAACCCATCCAGTGACTAAATTAACCCCGATCAAAGAAAATAAATGTTCAACANACTATCAGATGATCCTGTTAGGAGAGTAGATGTTCTAAATTTGACTTATGTTAAGAAAGGCAGAGGTAAACCTAAAAAAACTAGGGAATATTGTGTAAAAAATAATATAATCATAATCTATTAGAATTAAATGAAAATATGACACTTAATAGGATGCAATAGAGAAAAAGAATTCATGTAGCCGACCCCACTAGCGGGATAAAGGTTTATTGTTGTTCTGTCTTAGTTGAACGAAGTATGTTCGTGATTATGTAGATTCACTAATAAAAGATAGTACAAGGTCTTCTCATTTTTATAAAAACAGACCGTCGATTATTGAATCAAATGCAAATTCATACCCATTTTTGTCTCATTTAATAACCCATGACTCAAAAACTCGAATTCTTATTAAAATAAACTCTAATAATTATCATTTTTTTTCCAGAGATATGTTACAATAATACTTTCATGTTTTCCATAAGTTTAATTTTCAAGTTTTTTTTTTTATAATTCTAATTGAAGAACATAAGCATTCATTATATAATAACTATTTGAAGAGCTACTAGAAGAGCACGAGCTTTTTTATAATTTGCAATCACTCCTTCATAAGTTTTATTGATCTTGATAATCTCAAATTAGGTCATTTTGACATCAAACGTACTTGGCATCGTTAAGAATGAATCCATTTCCTAATAAGTGGTTCTATTGAATNAGAGAAGCATAAAACAAAGTTAAGTGTTGCTAACATGAGAATGCTTAGGTGTATGAGTGACTTACACTTAGAGACACATGTGAAATGAATATATTTGTGATAGGGTTGATGTAGCTCCAGTGGCGGATGTGGGAAATCAGAAAAATACTTTTGTATTTCACTTACTTCTTTGAATTGATAATACAAGGTATTATATAAGAGATTACAAGTAGAAAACACTAGAAAACTATTTCACTAATTCCCTTAATTTAAGAGATTACAAATTAACTCTAATTCCCTAAATTTAAGGGATTACCAATTAATTTTAATTCCCTTAACTAAGGGAATTAGTATTAATTCTCCCAACCTTATTTCCATCTCAGACACATCTCGACACTCCCCCTCAAGCTGAGGAATATATGTCTTCCATTCCCAGCTTGGATACAAGATCATGGAAACTTGAACTGTTCAGCCCCTTTATTAGAATATCGGCTAATTGTCTTTCTGATGGAACATATGACATATACACTAACCCTTCCTCCAGTTTTTCTTTGATGAAATGTTTATCAATTTCAATATGCTTTGTCCTATCATGTTGTATAGGATTATGAGTTATATTAATCGCTGACTTGTTGTCACAGTAGAGCTTCATAGGACCCTCCCATTGGATTCTCAAATCATCCAAAATGATTCTCAGCCACAGTAATTCACATAATCATTGAGCAATAACCCTGAACTCTGATTCTGCAGATGATCTTGCCACTACATTCTGCTTCTTGCTCCTCCATGTCATTAGGTTACCTCTAAGAAAAGTACAATATCCTGTAATTGATCTTCTATCCACTAGGGAGCCAGCATAGTCAGCGTCGGTGTAGGCTTCCAGAGTAAGAGTGTCATTCCTTTTGAACAATGTTCCTTTTCCCGGATTCTTTCAAGTAATGCAGTACCCTGTAGGCAACCTGAAGATTAGGTTCTCTTGGGTCATGCATGAATTGACTGATCATACTTACAGAATATGTTATGTCTGGTCGGGTGTGAGTAATGTATATGAGTCTGTCAACCAATCTTTAATACATTCTTTTATCCACAACTGGTTCTTTTTTAGCTTCTCCCAACTTATATTTTGGATCTATTAGAGTAGAGATTGGCTTACACCCAGTCTTCCCTGTTTCTGCCAATAAATCAATCATGTACTTCTGTTGAGATATGAAGATCCCCTGTGTGGAATATGCCACCCAAGTCCGAGAAAGTACTTCAATTTCCCCAGTTCCTTTGTTTCAAATTCTTTTACTAGTCTCAACTTCAATTCATGTTTCTCTTTCTCATCATTTCCAGTCACTATGATGTCGTCCACATAGACTAAAAGAGCAGTCACTCCCCCTATAGTTGAATGTTTAATGAAAAGAGTGTGGTCACCTTGGTTTTTTTTATACCCAGATTTCTTCATAACTCTTGCAAATCTGCTAAACCATGCTCTGGGAGATTGTTTTAACCTATAAATGGCACTTTTCAGCTTGCACACCTTGTTACCTGTGTCCCCTTCAAATCCCGGAGGGATGTTCATGTAGATTTCCTCATTTAGGTCACCATGAAGGAATGCATTCTTAACATCATACTGTAGCAGTTGCCAATTGAAGTGAGTAGTCAATGATAACAGGATTCTCACAGTGTTCATTTTTGCAACTGGAGCAAAGGTTTCCTGATAATCCACCCCGTAAGTCTGAGTGTACCCTTTGGCTACTAACCTTGCTTTATATCTTTCAAGGGATCCATCAACCTTGTACTTCAATGTAAAAATCCACTTGCAATCAACAATGTTTTTTTCCTTCAATTTGTCAATGATCTCTCATATTTTATTGTTTTCTAATGCACTCATTTGCTCTTTCATAGCGTCCCTCCATTCCCCTTTTGACAATGCCTCAGCACATTGTTAGGAATGACAATGGTGTTCAAACTCACAATGAATCTTTTGTGGGCTGGTGATAGGCGTTTGAGAGATACATAGTGAGATAGTGGATAGAGTGGATTTGATTCTTGGACTTGTGTCAGTTCAGGAACGGCCTTTCTCCTTGAATACACCTGAGGAAATCTTGGGAAATCGTGAGTGACACTGGTTGGAGTAGAAGAGGAGAATTTGATTCAGGTTCAACAACACGGGCTGGCACATGTGAAAGGTCAAGGGTTTTAAGTGGTTCAAAGGGCTCACAAGTACTATCTTCCATCCCCCTGAAGAGAGGACTTGAAAAAAAAGGGTTTATTTTCTGTGAAAGTGACATCTGCAGAGATGTAAAATTTTCTGGTGGAGGGGTTGTAACATTTATATCCCTTTTGAGTAGAGGAGTAACCCAGAAAAACACATTTGATGGCTCTAGGATCTAGCTTCCCTCTATGTTGTTTGTGGATATGAACAAAGGCAGTACACCCAAATACCCTGGGAGTGAGGCCATTTGAGGTTCTGAAGTGAGGGTAGAAGCTATTTAGGACCTCTATGGGGCTTTTGTTTTCTAACACACGGGAAGGAAGTCTATTGATCATATATGTGGCATAAAGAACGGCTTCTCCCCAATAGGACTTAAGAACATTCCCTTGAAATAGTAAGGCTTGGGTGGTGTTGAGTAAATGTCCATTCTTTATTTCAGCTACCCCCATTTTGTTGGGGTGTGTCCACACATGATGAGTCATGGATAATCACATGTGATTGAAAGTAAGATGATAGAATTTGATTGAAGTAGTCTCTAGCATTATCTGTCCTAAAGCCTTTTATTTTGACCCCAAATTGATTTTGAACCATTGAATGAAAATTAGGTATAACAGTGCTAACATCAGATTTTTGTTTAAGAAGGAAGAGCAATATAACCCGAGTGCAATCATCAATTAAGGATACAAACCGAGCCCCAGAAACATTAGGTATAGTGGAAGGACCCCATATGTCACTATGAATCAAATGAAAAGAATGAAAACTTCTTTTATTGCTAATAGGAAATGATACACAAGTATGTTTTGTCAATTCACAAATGTAACAATGAAACTCAAAAATATCTAATCATTGAAATAAATGAGGAAACCTTATATTTAGAACC
>JXCR01140806.1:41284-57140 GCA_002079205.1 Phalaenopsis hybrid cultivar
TTTTTTTTTCTCCTTTAAAAATACCAACCAATGGTGACCGCTTAAGAAAATTTCTTCATTCTACTATTATTTTTAGTAAATTATTTATCTCTCCAATTAGATTTATGTTACATCTCTTAATTCCTCACAAATTTAGAAATATCCTCACAAATTAGCTTTTTCTCCTAAACTGCCATTCCTTACTCATTCCAACTAACTAATCTATTCCAAAAACCAGCCAGTACAGCCTAAATTGAGCCTATGCCAGAACCACGTTCTGCTAAGTCATTTCAGGTTTACTAAAAAAGGAAGACATCTCAGTCCATGCAAGTCCAATTAACCAAATTGATTCTTATAAAAAAAAAAGGTAAAAGAACTTACACTAAATATCCTTTTCAATTATTTTTATAACACAAAAAGCTCTCCTAATGATCAATCCTTCCTTACTAGCACACATACTATTTTTATACCTAAAATAGTCTATGGGGCCTTAAATGATATGAATTGGAATGATGCTATGAGACAATAAATGAAAGCCCTTCAAAAAAAAATATGAGAATCAGCAAAGTTATTACAAGAAAAAAAATCAGTAAAATTTAAATGGGCCTTTACCTATAAAATATAAATTCAAAGGTGCAATAAAACCGTACAAATCATACTAATGGCTATATGCAACATTCGAATATATAAGATATATTATCTTAAAATTTTTCTATGGTTTCNTTGTTAATGATCAACGACAGACTTTGAAGTTTGGGTTCACCTCAAAGCTTGGTTCTACTAAGGTTATTAAGGCTCTTCTTTATTATGCCTCTGCTATCTTTTTTATTTGGTGTTTTGGGGTTTTTTAAACAATTTGAAGAACATGACNGCTTATTTCAAACAAACTAAATTTCAAACGAACCGAACACGAACACAAGCTCTGTTCGTTCGTGTTCGGTTTGTTCACACCCCTAATTATAGCTTTAAATAATATAATATATCAATGCACCACAAAAGTCTTTGTTGAGTTATTTCATGATAAATTAAGATTATATCAAGATAATGTTAAAAATGGCAAAAAAATTTAACATAAGCTGGATCACATGTAAATACAAAAAAAACATAGAATAAGGTGGTAAAGATTTGGGTGGGGTGGTATAAATATAAAAAGCAAAGTTTATGTGTTAGACATGTAAATACATAGAAATTGAGTGGGTATGTATGTAAATGCCCATTTTTTAAAAAATAAACCATATTTTCTCATACATGTTTGATATTATCAATGCAATAAAATGTTACATGAGAAACTATAAAATTAAGGTAATAAAAGATATAAATATATAACAAACAACAAGGTATTTGTGTAAATCCCCCAATTACATTTTAGGAAGAATCTTCAGCCGATAGGTCGTAGATCTTTGCAGAAAGCTGCAGTATATAATTCAAGATTCATCATCACTATCATTGCCGAACACTGATGTAACCTTTACGCCTATCTTTGCTCTCTTAGCAGCGGCAGAGTTCTGGAAGAAAGCCAATTGAAACAAAAATAGTTTACCCAAAACTGTAAATTTTAGAGAAAAACTCTCTCTAACAATGCAGTTTGCATTAGAAAATTAACATGAAAATAAAATATTTATACATTAAACTGAAAATAAGGGAAGAAGAAGGTGTTAGTTATCTACAGTGGAGAGTGTAATAAGTGCAAGATGTAAGAAAAGAATAAGCATTTTTCCAAGGGCAAATACATAAATAGCACTTGAAACATTGCAATTTATAAAACTCACACCCCCTTGAAAGGAGGTTCTAATTGCAATTAGAGTTACATATAACACCTAATCAATATGCAATATGTGAAAGCAAAACAACAACCACCACTAGACAAAATCAACGTCCTCGTGAAAACTCCAAACTCACGAGCCTGACCGCCCGCCCGCTCCAACCTAACAACATGAAATGGTTATATAGAGCCTCTAATTCAAAGTTACCTTTTTTAACATTTGGTTTGAGTAATCAAAAAATTAAAGAGCTTATGAAAATAAGAATCAAAGGCCAATTATCTCATTCAAAATACCAAATAGCCATGCACATAGATAGATACAAATCAATCAAGTAATGAGTAACCACAAAAAAATGTATCATGCTACTGGAGCTAATCAAATTAAAATTGTGAATGAATTTGATAGATAGTTAATAACGAAAAGAAAAGAAGAAACTTTGCTCTCTTTCCCTCTATACAAATTCCCAAATTTGTTCTTAAAATTATTACCTATTGATTTCAAAAGCAACATCAAACTATTCATTATCATCTATCACATGCCTATTGATGTAGCAGTTCATCAAGCAACAATAGCAACAATCCTTTATCCCACTAAGTGGGATCAATTACATTAGTCATTTTTCCCCATTGTGTCATATTAAGTTACACGATGATTTAAAGAATACATGTGATTTTTTTGACAAATTTTATACTGGTTGTCGACTATCTAATGCAAGCCTCCACTTTTGGCATCTGGGGCTTAGGACCCGACAATGATAGTTAACAGTTCATAAAGTATGCACCAAAAATGCAACAGAAAAATGACAATCTATAAAAGCTCCCATAAGAGCGAGAGACAGATACATAAACCACACTCCCAAAATTGTTTCCAACTTAACCACCTACTGATTTCAAATGTAGCATCGAACATTTCATTTTTATTTCAACATTTTTCAATATAATCTAATCACTCATCAAGTATGTACTATGGAAACCCTTGGAGAAATTCACATTTGTAATTTCCCAATAAAAACTATATATTATGTTCTGGAATGAACAACTCATGCTTTAAACTAAAATCACTAGCAAGATAACTTGCAACAAAAATTACAAATATCTCATGAGATCAAACCCTTGATCGCGAAACTTATAATGATTCGGCGAATCATCAAATGATCTTAAGAATGCATGAAATTGTGTACGATACTAGTTTTTGAGATGCACAAATAGAATGGTGGCCTTGATCTTCTTATTTATGAGGCCCCTAACAAAGAAAACAAAGAAATTTAGATGAGGAGAGAATGCTTAATTTGTTCCTAAGAGGAAAGAAACCACCACACAAAAGACTATATAATATGTGCCACGAAAGTCTCAGGCACATAAGCATTTGCAAATAAAAAACTACAGCATTTATGCTAAGGTAGAGAATATCGAAATAGAGGCGGAGCAAATGATCATAAACTATCGCACGAAGAGAAACCACCACACAAAGAGCGGACCAAATGATCCAAACAAGGCTGAAAAGCAGAGAGAGGAGAGGGAGAGGAGAATTCACAACAACAATTAATCCAAACAAGCGAGAGAGAAAGAGGTAGAATTATATCCGTAAGAATTGCGAGAGAGAGAGAGAGAGAGAGAGAGGGAGAGAGGGGGGTTAGGACAAGAATCACGAGAGAGGCAGCCCCGTAAGGATCGCGAGAGAAAGGGATGTTATGGCAAGACTCGCGAGAGAGAGAAAGGCTGTGGGGTAACGCGAGGGAAGCCCCGTCACAACATAATGAAGGAACGCGAGCCGCAGGGTCGAACCCGCGGCTGTGTTTTCTCTCGATTAATCCAAAGAAGTAGCTACACCACACTTTCCAAATGACAGACCCAGCGTTTCAAAGTCACGCTGCAGCAAATAATCCGCCCCAAACGGGCTCTTAGGGCATCATTAACACCTAAATTAGAAGCCAACAAAATAGATGGAGAATTTATAATGCTAACACAAGTGGTTAAGTATTTATATTTCACACAAATCCTCTACATCAATTCAATTCATAGTATATTTGGTATATTCCATTTCCTTCGAGATCATTCCACATTAATTGTATCTACCCATCATATTGGTGAACTTATCGGCTCTGCATGTTTAGATCACATTTGTTTATTTTCTATATTGTTATTGTGAAGCGCTTGCATAAGATTTGTGAACTAGAACCCATAATCCATACTTGCTAGCACTTTCACCCTTTTTCCTCTTCTTATGTTGCCACCTCATTTTTTAATGGGAAATTGACTCTCTGATCATCAATCATGAAAAATTGTAATTANATGAACTTATACGCTCTGCATGTTTAGATCACATTTGTTTACTTTCTATATTGTTATTGTGAAGCGCTTGCATAAGATTTGTGAACTAGAACCCATAACCCATACTTGCTAGCACTTTCACCCTTTTTCCTTTTCTTATGTTGCCACCTCATTTTTTAATGGGAAATTGACTCTCTGATCATCAATCATGAAAAATTGTAATTATTTATAATTATTAGTTTGCTAATCAATCCATGGATTGTTATAATTATTTTATTGTCATTATTCTCTGATTTTGTATGTTTGCAATTAATTCCTAGGATTATATAAATAAGGCACAAATGTTTGAATGAAATGCATAATCAATTCTCTTCAATTATTGTCACGGTATTAAGAATAAGGTTTTCTCTTCCTCTTAGTTCCATTACTGCAACCGATATCATTATATTGTCATGACCCTATGGCCTTCATTATTGCCCTCTTCATTTTCCCTTATTCTTCTATAATTACAACATTCATCACTACATTGTCACAAATATTCCATGTTGTTTCAGCCTTCATCAATTGCATTGCTGCAAATTAGTACCATTACTTTTTTTTTCTCCTTTAAAAATACCAACCAATGGTGAACGCTTAAGAAAATTTCTTCATTCTACTATTATTTTTAGTAAATTATTTCTCTCTCCAATTAGATTTATGTTACATCTCTTAATTCCTCACAAATTTAGAAATATCCTCACAATTAGCTTTTTCTCCTAAACTGCCATTCCTTACTCATTCCAACTAACTAATCCATTCCAAAAACCAGCCAGTACAGCCTAAATTGAGAAAAAAATTTGGGTACATAATAGGCACGCAGCGCTGCGTGCGATAGTGAATCACCGGAAGACACGTCGGTTTCGTCGGCCCCACCGCAATACAAATATACCTTTTACTGTGCGTGACGCGTCGACCCGCCCCGCGCTTGTAACCTCCATGTAAATTGTACAGCAAGTGTACATCCTGATGCGTTACCGCGGAAGTTACACCGGGATTACATCCAGTGTACACGCGCATTCAGAGGTTACACCGGATGTACAACGATGGTACACGCGGATTACAGTGGCGTTTCCGCGGAACGTACACCGGGGTTACATCCTTTGGTGACAGCGGAGGTTACATCGGGATTACATGGAGGTTACAAGCGCGGTACATGGGATGGACAACGGAGGTTACATCGGGATTACATGGGGCTTACAAGCGCAGTACATGGGGTGGACGGCAGAGGTTACATCGGGATTACATGGAGGTTACAAGCGCGGGTCGGGTCGACGGGTCACGCACAGTAAAAGGTATATTTGTATTGCGGTGGGGCCGACGAAACCGACGTGTCTTCCGGTGATTCGCTATCGCACGCAGCGCTGCGTGCCTCTTATGTATCCAAATTTTTTCCCTAAGTCATTACAGGTTTACTAAAAAAGGAAGAGATCTCAGTCCATGCAAGTCCAATTAACCAAATTGATTCTTATATAAAAAAAAAAGGTAAAAGAACTTACATTAAATATCCTTTTCATTTATTTTTATAACACAAAAAGCTCTCCTAATGATCAATCCTTCCTTCCTAGCACACATACTATTTTTATACCTAAAATAGTCTATGGGGCCTTAAATGATATGAATTGGAATGATGCTATGAGAGAATAAATGAAAGCCCTTCAAAAAAAAAATATGAGAATTAGCAAAGTTATTACAAGAAAAAAAATCAGTAAAATTTAAATGGGCCTTTACCTATAAAATATAAATTCAAAGGTGCAATAAAACAGTACAAATCATACTAATGGCTATATGCAACATTTGAATATATAAGATATATTATCTTAAAATTTTTCTATGGTTTCCAAAATAAATATAGCTAGAGTTATTTTACCTATGGCATCTAACAAAAGCTTGAAGATAAAAGAATAATGTCATTTTACATGATGATCTAGAAGAAATATATATGGAGATCTAATTGAAATTTAGTATAAATATTGAACAGAAGGTTCATAAGCTAGAGAAGCCCTTATATGGTTAAAGTTATCTCAGTGGGCATGGTTTGGAAAGTTCGCCAAGGTAAAACTAATAATGGGATACAAATAAAATGAAAAAAACACATAATTTCAAGGTGTCTCTGTACTACTAATTTAAATGATGAAATTATAATGACAAGTAATGTCTTCAATGAAATAAAGAATTCAAGGAAAAAATTGCTCGGAGAATTCAAAGTCAAAGAATTAGGCAAGCTAAAATAATTGTGGGGGCATTGAAGTTGCACACTTTCAACATGAATGTTTCATATAGAAATAAATAACAGGCATAATAAAAAAATGAGTATACTAAAATGCAAACCCATTAAAAGCCCAATGAAATTTTATTATAAACTAGAACATGCTCTAGAGAACATGACAGCAAGAAAAAATCTTCTATCAAAGACTAATAGGAAGACTTATTTACTTATCATATATTAAACATAACATTACTTACATTATTGGTGTCTTGAGTTAATTCATGCATAATCATAAATAATCACACCTTATGAGAAGATACAAGATTCTATAATATTTGAAAGGGACCCAAACAAAAAAATTATATTCAAAAAAGGAAAAGAATTTGACTCTTAAAGCATATAGTAACATATATTATGTGGTTATATGATAGATCAGAGTCAACTTTAAGATTTTGGACGTTTTTAAGAGGCAATCTCATGACTTGGAAAAAGTAAAAACATAAAATATAATATTGAAATCTAATAAAGAAACGTAAGTTATATCTATGTTTTAGGGAATATCTATGTCTTAGGGAATATCTATGTCTTAGGGAATTTGTGAATTGTTATTAACTAAAAATTATCATGAAAGATTTGAAGGATGAACGAAAAGATCTCATTCGACTTTGACATGATAATATGCCAACCATCAATATTAACATAATCCTCTACACCATAATCATATAAAGAACAGTTTATAAAGTTGTGAGATATGTAGATACATTAAAATTTGGTGGCACGTACGTAAATGTAACAACCCCCCCCNCGAGCGATGTTCTTCTCGCTGCCCCTACCGATGACGCCTCCCACGACGACGAGCCAAGCCACAAATCCCCCGCCTGTAATAACAGATTCCAATTGGTATGGTGCTTTAGTTTATGTAATTTTGCTTATAGGACGACGAGCTTGGCTTTCATCTCTGTGTTTGTGGAGCAAATGGTGGAATATCGTTTTTATATGGCAAGATTTGGCGGTGGAATACAATAGGAATTGGCGTTAATTGAGAGCTTTGAGTAATGAGAATTTGTATAAAATAGTAATGGGAGCAGTAGTTTGGATTAGTTTTTATTTAGGGGTTCTAAGGTAACGGATTTAAGTAGGATTTAAGTCAAATCTTGCTAGACAGATAAAAAAAAGGCAATTTTAAATCCAGGATTTAGTAAACCCAATTCCTTTTCAATTTATACTTAATTTTGCTATAAATCCAGAATTTAGTAAATGCTGTTAGTGGTAGAATTTAGTAAATTCAGATTTACAGGATTTACTAAAGCTACTAAAGCTGTTAGCATACAACGCTGCTATGTTAGGTACTTCTTATGTGCTAGAAAATTGTTTAAGATAGTTTACTTTTGACTTCAAATCACTTATTCAATACACATAGCTGAATGAAAGCCAGAATTTAACCTGAAGGAGAGTGTCCCCTCAGAAGCCACTATGAAGATTTAGTNTATAAGAGTGAATTGCTTCTTGCTGTTCTCAAAAGGATAATTTAATTTGTACAACGGTACAAGAATACATTGGAAAAAAATTTAACTTCTAAATGATAAAAAATGGCAGCTCTTTTTTGCATGTTGGAGGGATCATCACAGGCAAGTAGATGAAATGGTCAAGTTGACAGCTGTCTTTTTTGTAATTTTAAGAATTCAGTAAATCTCTTTTTCCCACTCATGTCCCCACGAAAAATGTGACCAAAATCAGGTGGCCGAGAAGTTTGTGTTTGCCTATAAATACGAAACCTTATATATGGGGGGCATGGCATTTGCTTGCATGGCACCCAATTCCTATGTATTTACATATCTAACACCTAAACTTTGTTTTTTACATCTATAACACCCAAATCTTTCATATTACATCAAAAATACCACATTTTTAACATTTAAAAACTAAAGTACATTTTTTATGCATAGGAAAGGAGGTATACGTGTCAAAATTAAAGTTTAGGTTTTTAGATATGTAAATATGTAAGAATTTAAAGGTATGTATGTATATCATCCTCTTTCTTGCTTTCTTTTATTTTTTTTAGGTTAGATTTCAGATTTGCAGCTTTCACTCTTATTTTCTTGTTAATTTGAATATTTCTGAGGATGAATAACTGTCTTCTTAACTACATTGGTTTGCTGCAAGAGAGGCTCTTAATTCATTAGTCATAGATTGGTTCTCCCTTAGTTTTTTTTTTCTATTCTTTTTTCTTTTCTTGTATTAGGTGCATTAGGATTCCTTTAATTAAGCCTTTTGCATTAGGATTCCATTAATAAAGCCTTTTGAATTAGGATTCCTTTACTTAAGCCTTACTTTAGTCTTCTGACAGTGCAATATTTTTTTAGATCATTTACATACATACCACCCAAGTCCTATGTATTTACACATTTAACATAAAAAAATCATCCATTACACTTATAACACTCAAATCATTCATATCACATCAAAAATATCACCAGATTAACTTTTAAAAACTGAGACACCCCTTTTTCAGCATGGGTAAGGTGGCATGCATGTAAAAGTTGAAGGTTAGATGTTAGATATGTAAATACATTGATACTGAGTGGCATGTATGTACTAAATCTTCATATTTTTTTTAGTCTTTATATTCTTATTGGCATTATTTCGATATAAATGGTCCCAAGCACCTCTCAAAAACTGTGTTCATACCAATAAACTCCAGTAATTTTCTAAGTTATTGGTAGAAGGAATCAGCAAATTCCAATGAACTGTCTTAAAAAATAAAGGAAAAAAAATGAATTTTTTCAAGGGGCATTTACATACATAATACACAATTCTAATGTATTTACATATCTCACACCTAAACTTTCATATATACACAAATAGCATTCAATATAGTAATATCACAAAAAAAAAATAGAACCATTACCACTTTTTAAAAGTGAAATAAGCCGTTTCAATGCATAGGTTTAAAGCGCCAAAATGCTATGTATGTAAATATGAAAGTTTAGGTGTGAGATATGTAAATATATAGGAATTGTGTAAAGACAAAAAAAAAGAGATAAATTTATATACATAGTAGGCACCTCTCAAAAACTGTGGTGTTTATACTGGGCTTTAGTTTTACCATTATATAAACTCCTGTAATTTTCTAGGATATTAGTGGAAGGGATCAAGAAATTCCGATGAACTGTATTAAAAAAATAGGGAAACTGACATAAATACCACACAATTCCTATGTATTTACATATCTAACACCCAAAGTATGATATTTATATTTACAACATCTTGATGATAGAAAATTATGCATGAAAAGGTGTATTTCATTTTCGAAAAGATAGCGATGCTAGTACTTTTCATGTGATGTTAAAGATGAGTGGTATGCAAGTAAATATGAATGCTTAGGTGTTAGATATGTAAATACATGAGACTCATTTGATTTGTATATAAATGGCCCTTAAAATAATAGAGAAAAAATGATTTTCTTTTGTTTTTAATTAGAAGCCCTTCTCAATCAAACAAAAAAGGAAATTAAAAAAAAATCACTTTCCTCAAATAAGACAAGGATTCAAACCTTTCTATGGTTGTGGTCATAAGAACTCAGATGTGCTTCAAATTCCACAGCCAACTTATATTGCTTGCTGCAGAGACTGCAAAAAAACACCTTCTTTATTTCCTTCACCTCAGTCTGGATCTTCTGTCCGCGCTCTGCTATAACCTGGATTTTCATCAATTTGCACGAACGAGGCAGTAGAGGCCACCAGATAATAAAAATTGCACGAAAATCTCAAGACCCTTGAAACTTTGATATTCTCTCATACAACATTCCCTACTACTCGACGTAAGCTTCAAAAGTCAAGCCATAACATCGATCCAGATAAGTAAATTACGATGAAATTGTTCTTCGAAGACGTACCTCTCGCTTCTTAGCGAGCTCCTCGGTCTCGTCGAGTTCAACTTCGAGTTTTCTCCTCTGGACATTCTCTTCAGCTGTAAAAAAGTCATCTTGTTCTTGCTTTCCCACGCCTAATTTTGGATCCCGGATGCCAGCTTTTATGGGTTCAACCATACCTACAATCCACATGAAATCAGTATAATCAATCAAATAGATTATATCATTATAGCGCATAAAAAGTTAGGATTTGCATACATGAAACTCAAGTTTCATGTACTCACATATATCTAACACCCAAACTTCAATTTTTACATATATTCCACCTAACATGAGAGGGTGTATTTTACTTTGTAAATGTTAAAATAGTGGTATTTTTTATGTGGTATAAAATATTTGGGTGGTATAAATGTAAAAAGTGAAGTATAGGTGTTAGATATATAAATACATAAATGTATGTAAAGTGCCCTAAAAAGTTTAAGCATATTGATCCAATAATGTGTATGAGAAAAAGCATCTACAAGGTGGGAAACAAATAAGCAAAACACATAAATAAATGAGTCTTAAATGAAGAACATTGGAGATAATGTTTTTTAAAAAATTTATCTTTGCCAATTGCACAAATAATGATCAAGGTTGTTAAACCCAGACTAACTCTAAAGTTTAATTGGGTGTAATAAATATTAAAATTATTTTAATTTGATTTAAATGATATAATAAAAAATATTTTACTAATTCAATGTATAACATTTTAATTTAGGATGCTTAACTTTTAAATATTTTGTTATGATATTTTAAACATTTTCTCAACTTTTAAATATAAATTTTTTATTTCCAATAATCGGATCAAAATCAGAAGGCCAAAATTGCTAAATATTAAAATTGAACGGTTCATAAAAAATTGGTCCGGTCAACCAGTTCTGTAGCTTAATCACCAGTTTTGGACGGTTCTGGCCAATTCTTTATAGAAACGATTTTATCCTAAACCAAATAGCTAGATGCCCGATTCACAGATGAACCAGTCGAACTAGCAAGTCCAGCCTAATTTTTAAAATGTTGATAATGATGATGATGCCTTTCAATGCATTGCAAAAATATGCAATAGATGGATGATTCACAAAAACCGTGGTGATACGTCATTTCATAAAGTTGGCAAATTCTCTACCCAAAGCAACCAAACAAATCACAAAACGAAATAGAATCACTTTGGATGAAAATATAATATTATCAAAATAATCTGCTATATTACAATCCACTCATATAGTGAAAAACATTCAATGAAATAGATGCAGATATGACTATCCAAAAAGAATATTAATAATTCCATTTTCAACAAAAAATAGTAGCTCAACGCATTCAACACTGGTCAAAAGAAAAGAAGTTTAAGTTCCTAGAATAAAATATTTTATTTAATAAAGCAGCTTAATCTATATATTCAGTACATTATAAAGTTAATTAAGATGATTATGACTTCTAGTACATTGCAAGAATATGTACAGCAACGAAATAATGCATAAACGCCATGGTGAGATGTCATCTAATAACGTTTACAAAAGCTCTAACCAAAGGAATTTAGCAAATTATAACATTAAATAGAATTGTAATGGAGAAACTAAATAAAAATTATAAATTATAATATTATTGCACTCAAATCTTTAACATCACATAAAAAATAGCACTATTACCACTTTTTAAAAGTGAAATACAATCTTTCATGCATATGCTTAAAGCACCAAAAAGTTATGTATGTAAATATGAAAGATTAGGTGTGAGATACGTAAATATATAAGAATTGTGTGCTGCATATGCATATTTTCCCAAAAATTAGCACACCTTGCTCATCTTTGCCAAGGCCCTTCCCTTTCCATCCCATCTTCTGTAGAAGCCTATAACCAACATTCGAGGAAGTGAGCTTTGTATCCAGAGACGCTTGCTCGAGGTCCTCTAAGTTAAGGTTCTCCACAGGTCTGTGATTAATCGGCAAACGAAAATCTTCGGCAGAATCTTTGGCGAGGAAATCCAGATTTGCCTATATTGAGAATTGAGAATCAGGCTGAATTCTTTAACAATATAAATATGGAAGATTCACATACATACCACTGGATTCTTATGTATTTACATTTCTAGCACCTATACTTCAATTTTTACAAACATGTCAGCTTGTACGTGAATAAAAATTTATATTTCACTTTTTAAAAGTTAAAAGGGTGGTATTTTTTTATGTGATATGAAATATTTAGGTGATATAAATGTCAAAAGAAAATTTTAGGTGTTAAATATGTAAATGCATAGGAATTAGGTGGCTTGTATGTAAATGCCCCAAATATGGACACTTGAAGTAAATAAAACACATTTCAAACAAATTATAAGCAGCTGAAAGCATAAGTTAATACCTCTGCAAAAGGAACATTTAACAGATCCCGTTCTCTTCGCAGATTGTACGGATCTCTTGTTTGCTTAAATCTTTGACCATCCATTCAGATAAACTAAACAAGATTTCCAAAAAGAATATATTAGAGTTCAACCTAAGCAAGAAAGCAACAAAACAGTGACAGTTATCCCCTTAATATTCATATATCTAACACCTTAAAATTCGTCCTTTCCAAAAGAAAAAAAAAAAAAAAAACACCTAAAATTTCATATTTACATACAAAGTACTTTGGTGCTGTAAATCTATGCAGGAAAATATATATTTCACTTTTAAAAAGTATTAGCAGTGTTGTTTTTTATGTGATAGTAGAGATTTGAGTGTTATGTGTGTAAATATTAAACTTTAGGTGTGAGATATGTAAATACATAAGAATTGTGTGCTATGTATGTAAATGCCCCAAAAAACATACTAGAAGATGGAAACTATTAACTGCAAGAAGCCCAACTAAATGCTACATTGACTTCGAAAATGAAAGGGGCATTTACAAATATACCACCTAACTTCTATGTATTTACATCTCTAACACCAAAACTTTGCTTTTTTACATTTATACCATCCAGATCATTCATATCACATCAAAAAAACCATCATTTTAACTTTTAAATAGTGAAATAAACTTTTTCATACATAGATAAAGTGTTTTGTATGTAAGAATTTAGATTAAGTGTTAGATATATAGACAGTAGAAAAGTTTTACATCATACAAGGCCCATAAAACCATGAGCCATAATCATAAGAACGGAAAATTCAAACCGAAGTGTCAAGCACAAGAAGAGATCAGTAAACAATGTCAATCAGATATATCATTTGTACATCAAGCTATGGTATGGCTCAACCAACAAAATCTAACTCAAAATTATGTTCAAAGAAAACTAAAAAAGTTTTATAATGTTTTAAAGAAATTCAGCAGGAAATCTATTAAGTGCAGAAAGTAGTCCCTTTTTCCTGTCATATTTACCTTTTCAATATAATGAATCATCAACACTTAAAATCAAAGTCAAGACTGTTGAACTTCTTCTTTTATTGATGACATCCGGTAGACCATCATTTATTTGATTT
This sequence comes from Phalaenopsis hybrid cultivar, assembly GCA_002079205.1. Taxonomy (NCBI): domain Eukaryota; kingdom Viridiplantae; phylum Streptophyta; class Magnoliopsida; order Asparagales; family Orchidaceae; genus Phalaenopsis; species Phalaenopsis hybrid cultivar. The sequence continues at coordinate 54,903 of JXCR01140806.1, forward strand.
TAAAATCATTTAATCACGTAACAAATCTTCGCTCATGGATAATCCTAATGGTATATTACCATATTTTATAAAAAAAACAACAACAACAAGTTTTTATCCCACTATGTTGGGTCGGCTACATGAATCATTTTTCTCCATTGTGTCCTATAGAGTGTCATATTTTCATTTAATTCTAAGATATTAAGGTCATTTTTTATATAAGATGACCAAGTCTTTTTAGGTCTACCTCTATCTTCCCTAAAGTCGAATCTAAAACATTTACTCTCCTGACCGGATCATCTGATGATCGACATTGAATGTGAGCAAATCATCTAAGACATCTATGTTTAATCTTGTCCGCCACTGGAGCTACACCAACCCTGTCACGGATATATTCATTTCGTATTTTGTCTCTAAGTGTCAAGTCACTCATCCACCCAAGCGTTCTCATCTCAGCAACTATTAACTTTGTTTTATGCTTCTCTTTTAAAGGTCAACATTTTGCACCATAGAGCATTGTAGGTCTAACCCACCATCATATAAATGTAACTTTAATTCTAAGCTGTACTTTTCCATCACGCAATAGGCCCGATGCATTCCTCCACTTCAACCAGCCGACTTGAATTCTACTAATAACATCCCCATCTAAATCACCATCTCTTTGAACAATATACCTGAGATACTAAAACGTTCACGCATTTTAATGATTTGATCGCCCATAGTTACAACCCTTCCATTAGAGCTATTACTACTAAAATAACATTCCATGTATTCAATTTTAGATCCACTCAAACGAAGGCCTTTAGACTCCAATGTAGACCTCCATAATTCAAGTTTTTCCTGAATTTTTTCTCTAGTCATATCGACAAGAAGAATAACATCAACGAAAAGCATACACCAAGGTACATCTTCTTGTAAATGTTCAGTAGAAGCACTCATAACTAAAGCAAAACGATATACGCTTAAAACTGATCCCTAATGTAATCCAACTGAAATATGAAAATACTTGGTCAATCCTTCGTTTGTTCGAACACAAGCAACGGCTCTACTATAGATATATGTAATTACTTGAATATAAGTCATATCAGCACCTTTCTTATCTAGAACTCTCCAAAGGACTTCTCTTGGAACTTTATCGTATGCTTTTTTCTAAATCAATAAAAATCATAAGAATCATAAGTAAATCCTCTTTACTCTTTGTACGCCATATTTTATTTAAGAAAAAAAAATTAAAAAAATTTTAATGTGTGCCTCACTTCTGATTTGGAATTAAAGGCTTTATTTATGCTGATTTGGTACGGCGCCGGCCAAATTTGGTCGTTCTTCATAAAGAATATAGCTTAGGTGGTTCCTCCTGCAGCTTATCACACATGTAGCATCGAATCTCATTGAAGCACGTTCATCAAGCTTCTGTAACCATTTTTCATATTCTATCCTTTTTGTTTAGGGAGCATTGCGAGAACATGTAATTCATTTAAAACCCCAATCTACTTAGGACCTGTTTGACATCAATTTTATTTTACATTTTTTTTAATTTTTTCATCTTATTTTAAAAACATTTTGTTTAGTACATTTTCTGCATTTTTTTTTTATTTTTAAAAATAAATCAACTTATTTTTAGAAACACTCAAAGTAACTTGTGTGTGTTTCGACTTTCGAGTGTTTTTAAAAACTATTATTGCAATCAAATATGTTGTATTTCAAATCAAAACAAACAAAGAAAAAATAAAAAGAAAAACAAAAATAAAAGTGATCATAATCAGATCTTAGTTTCCATTAATATTCATAGCAATTACTTCAACATCAGACCATATTCAACCATGATGATTTTCAATTTAGAAAATCTATCATTACAATCCAAAAAAGAAAAAAGAGGAAGCCATCACATAATGTAAGAAGTGCAGAAGTGTCGTGGCTACAATGCCTAAGTGCATCAAAATTTTTAATGTTGACTCTCGCATGGTGTTGTTCGAAGAGAATAATGTATTTCAAAAAAAAAAAAAAACCTTATGGTGAGGTTATTTTTAAGAATCCACATATTTTAAGGCCTTGTATTCAAATTAAAGGGACAATCTTTTCAGAGGGTGACGTCGGAGTTTTAAGGTCTTAATAACCATATAAGACTTATGATCACAATTGGAATAACATTGCTTAGCCTCATTAAGTTTTTGATTTTAGTAACCAATGCCTCCTCTCAAAGCATCCAAGCTATCTTAACCACTTTTGAGAGGTCAACGTGAAGAAGGATAATGAATTTAT
>JXCR01140806.1:68882-88346 GCA_002079205.1 Phalaenopsis hybrid cultivar
AGAGAGAGAGAGAGAGAGAGAGAGAGAGAGAGAGAGAGAAAAATTCATGTAGCTGGACAAAAAGGGTAATTATCTAAAAAAATAATTATAGCTTAGGCCATAAATTTTAATAGAAATATCTGTAACATTCTCTAATCTCTTAACATCACATTAAAATATTACGGTACGCACCGATGTGCTATAAATGTAAATATAAAAAATTTAGGTGGTAGGCATGTAAATACATAATAATAATGTACAATAAATAATTGACATATTCCTTCTGATAATAAGATTTGAAGCTAGAGATTTCCTGCACAAATATTAGCAGAGATGCAGCATTGAAGGATTTTTATAAATTTATGTAAATTTACATTTATATCCTAAAAAATATAATTAAATAAATATACTAAAAAATAATTTTTGAAATAATTAAATACAAATACATAAAAAAATACACGTGCGTGCACACACAAACATATATATATTGAACTAAGGTAAAAGGACATTTTTGTAATGTGGTACCGCTCACCTACCGTTCACCTACCGCTCACCTACCTTCCACCTACCACTCTCTTGCTTCTATAAATAGAGAGGATGTGAGGCTTAGGAGAGCAAGTGAAGATATCTTAAGCTACAACAAAGGAGGAGAGAATAACTAGAGAGTTAGAGAGGAGGAGAGCATCTTGAGGCCTTGTATCAAGGTGTCGCTTGAGAGGGAGGCCACAGAAGGAAGATGTGGGCTCATCTCTATGTATAAGCTATGTATTCTCTATTTCTTTTGCCTTAGTGAACTATGTGATTGATTCCCTTCCGTGGACGTAGATTCAGTTGGATCGAAGCACGTAAACGATCCGTGTTTCTTTGTGTTCTTTGCGTCTCATTTCTATGCCAAGAAGTACATATCGCACAACGTGTATATATATATATATNTAATATTAGTATGTAAATAATATAATAATATATATATAACTCATTGATTTCAAACTGAAAAAAGTTAAACTCAAAAACTACATTTATAATTCGAGTTTACAAAAATTATTCGTGTTCGACTCATTTACTTAATGAACGATTCAAACACAGGCTACTTAACGAGCAAAACGCAACACGTTAACAAACAACTAGCTTTTTTGACAGCTCAAGGTGTCCGAGTCCTTATTTTTGGGCAACATGAGCCTAAAGAGTAATACTTGTGATTCGCACTTATGACATCATAGTGAAAAACCACACCCTCAATCACTATGTCGTTGGTAAATACATGTCAGAGTCCACATTTGGTGACTTAAACCATATTTCAACTCCTAAAAATTCAAATCTATTGAAGTTAATAACTTGATTTTTCAAATGAATTTTTCTATCTAAAGAAACTTATATACATGATGAATGTCAAACTAGTTTTTTGTATAGTGGCATTATGCAAAATACAACATACAAACCTCATAAATTATGAACGTTATAATGTTCATTCCGACAATCTTATCGTACATTTTGCCTGACGGAACCGTCATCGGTGCCGGACTTGCGGACATCAGAGATATTAATTTCTCCACTATTTATTGATAAAATTCTCATATGATTTTGAGTTCATAACCCGACAAACCACATGCATGTGAATTATTTAAGGTCAAACTGAACATATATCAGCATCATAGATTTTAGGTGCTCCCCTTCCAACACGCAGCCACGTGCTATGTCAGCCTCCCCCATTCCTCCCTGCACAACATCACATGCCATTATGCATGGCTATATATATAGAAAATTTTACATTCATACCCCACAATTTATTCATATTTACATATCTATTACCTGAATTTTCTTATTTTCATTTATAACACGTTAGTATAATAAATTCATGTGTGAAAAATATGCATTTAATTTTATTAAATATGTTGTAGTTGTATTACTGCTAGGATATTAAGGATACAACATGAGCTACGTACGTATTGGCTTTTGCATTGGAGAAAATTTTGGGTACTTCGTCGGCACGGAGCTAAGTATGAACGACGAAAACGATACACTGAGGAGGTTTTTTTTTTTCTGATGTATTTGTCGATCGTCTGTACGTAGCTCGCATACAGATGACACAGCAAAATTTTTTATTTGCATCACAACACGAGTAAAAATAGATAAATAAATAAAATATTATTGGTTGATATGAAATATTTAACTATTTAAATGGTTAGATTTACATATATACCACTTCGGTGTCACATATCTATGTATGATGGATATTTCACTTGTAAAATTTTGGGGGTAATAAATATAAGTAACATATTTTACATGTTAGATATGTTGTTGCCACATAAAACTTATTTAATTTAATATAAATTTCAATTATTTATTTTTTTATAAATTAAATGTGAAACTCATTTCGATAAATAATAATAATAATAATAATAAGTGATAAGTAAAAGAATCTTTATATAAATAATATGACACTGCATGTGAAACACCAGTAGTAGTCCTCTTGGCTGCTTGACACAAAAAAAATATTAGGTGTGGTTGTTTGTAGGGGTGTAAACGAGCCGAACTTGAACAAGCTCAGGCTCTGCTCGTGTTCAACTTGCTCGTGTTCAGGTTGTTACAAAAATATCACAGTTGGTGTTCAGTTCGTTTATATTTTGAACACAAAAAAATGTGTTCGTGTTCGTCTCATTTTCTTAGTGGGCGGAATAAGAGTTGTTCGTGACAAATAGTCGTTTTGATAACCCTAATCACGTAGCCAAAATGAGTCGAACGCCGATGAACATATATTCTTTCGTGTTCGACATGTTTATATATCGAGAAAAAAAAAAAATTGTATTCGACTCGTCAACTCAGCGAACGAATCGACATGAGCTTCTTAATGAACTGAACACGAGCTGTTCGCAAACAACAAACCATTTTAACAACTCTAATTGTCTGTATGTTGATATTTTCAACAAATCTGCTTAGATTGCTCGCTCATATATTAGAAAAAAATCGAGATGACATTATTTTAGCAAGAAATTAATAATAATAAATTTTTAATGATATTTAATAAATTTTGAGATGAATGTAACATATAAATAACCAATATAAATTTAGATTGTATTTATGGCAAAAAAATTCTATTGGTTGTGACACTCATCTTGATCAAATTAAGAGCATGATATTCCTACCTATAATGTGGAAGATATATATGCACTGCAATACCTAAACCCTTTAAAAAACTAACAATATATAAGCATTATATTATTTTACAAAAACAAAAATAAAAAATATATTGCATACTGAGAATATAAATTTAATGTATTTATATATCAAACCTTTAAAATTTAAAACATACATACAAAATACTCAAACTCTTAACATCACATTCAAAATACCACCAATATCAACTTATTTTAAAGTAAAATAAGCTTTTTAAATCATATATTTTAATTTTATTGTTACTTTGACCTTATATATGTGAATATCAAAATTTAAAGGTCATATATATAAATACATAAAAATTGTGTGGGCTACATGTAAACCACCCTACTAGCTCACCCATAAGTGGTCCAATTAATCAAGTCTGATTAATAGATAGGCAGTTGGTCTCCCAATCATAAAATTATAAAATTAAATACCTATCAATTATTGATTTTAGAAATTCTACCAAATATCCCAAACAACATAGGGTCATGTGACTATTGCTCAAAAGAAGTGCTAGGATATATTGATTTATGCATTAAGACTAGAGGAAGCTATCCATGTGGTTGGGGGACCTAGCCAGCATGATACATTTGAAGGTTCTTTGTTATATACATATTTTCGAGAAGGATTTAATTAGAAAGAAGTAGTTCAAACTCTATTGAAATTTTTTTTTTTTCACAACACTACTTATCGCACTTTTAACACTTACTAGTCTTCTTGTAGACCTTCTAAAATCGCTGCGAAATACGTTGGCAGCACTTTTGATCGTTCTTCCACCGACCAGCATCGGTCGTTGCCAACTACTTGTAATAAAGCACCGTGCAAATCAACAAAGTCACAAAATAAAGAAGTGGCACATCATCTTGAATGTCATGCTGACCCCGAAGATGGTGCGTTAATACTCAAGTTATTACTCCCTGCAGCTTCGATCGTTTTCTATCGTGGGGCAACTAGTTTTTCTGCACACCAATGTTATAACTCGTGAAACTATGTACATGTAATCATCAACTCATAATAGAACATTATTCAAGACCCCATCATCTTGTTTCTCGTTCCAAGTTTTCCAAGTAAAAAAACTTTTGATGTCTCTACCGCTTTTCTACTTTCAACTAATTGTGAGTTGCATTCTCGTACAACTCTAAGATAATAATTCATTACTCTACCGATACGAATTTTTCATTACACATCAACTATATTCGTGCGTAAAAATTCGGGTTCAACAGCAAATATTGATAATAAATAAATAAAAATAAAATTAAAGATCATAAAAGTCCACGAACTTGCATACAAGGTCCTAAACACGTGCTTTTGTGCGTGCATACGTGCCAATGATTCAGCTTGATCACGACCTTTGGTATTTTATCCTCTGGCATAACTATTCTGACTATTAAATTAATCAATAGATTGTTGAACAAAGAAAATTTGCTCTATATGATGCTGTTGTAATGAATTAAATATTTATTAAACATGGACTTTCAATCTCACCCAATTTTATTCCACTAAGTTGGCAGATTGACGTACCAATCAAATATGATTTTTCCCTGCATGCCGATATTCCACTTCCAATATATATATATATATATATATATATATATATATATATATATATATATATATATATANATCTCTCACTACTTTTTCAAACCAAAATCGGGATCATATATACCACTTTATAGAAAATGGTGTTGTCACCAGCATTCTTTGTAAGAGTACAATTGAGCCGCACCTTATTTTGACTAGATGCTCCGTTGATATACAAGACACGTCGATACCACTTCTTTATTAGGCTCGCTCGGCTTGGAGAATTCAGCTAGGAATTCAACTATGTCTTGAGGCTTGATGGCATTTTTAGGCACGTAGAAAACATAAAACTCATTTATTTTCATTGCTCATTTAAGAAGTCAACACGAGTGTTCCATCCTGGTGAGGATTGACTCAGTGAATGGTTCATGATAATCATGATCATATGGTTTTGGAAGTATGGGTGGACCTTGAGGGTATAAATATTGATATACAATATTAATTATTTCAATTGTATACCTAAACTCCGCTCCCAAGAGGACTTGGTGACATAATAGTCTAAGAGCAATTTTTCTTACTCTTCTTGAAATAAAACTTGGCTAATGGCCTCAGGTCTAACTTCCAAGTGTAGGGAGTATTTCATCGAGCTTTGGGCTTTAGACAAGTGATGTTGATGCTAGAGAGCCTTTTAATTTTTTTAGTGCTTGTTCACATTCAACTGACTGGCTGAAGGTCCATGCTTGCCTAAAGATTTTGAATAAAGTGACGCACCTGTCGCAAGACTTTGAGAAGAAATGGCGGAGCCTTGCAATTTGTTCAGTCAGTTTTTGGACTTCCACAATATTATGGGGGATGTTATGCTTATTAATGTTGGAGCCTTCTTTAAATTAGCTTTCCTTTCTTCATGGGTAAGGAGATAAGTGATGAATTTTTGTATTGTTGCACTAAATATGAATTTTAGTGGATTAAGTTTCATGATAATTTTTTTTAGTATTTTGAGGATTTCTTTTAAGTCCTAGTTGTTTTGTTTGAGTGTCATGTTGTTTACGAAAGCATTATCTATATACACCTCAATATGTTTTCCTTTTTATTGTGTAAAGATTATATTCATCAGGCGTTGGTAGGTAGTCCCAAAACTTTTATGCTTGAATGGCATTACATTATAACAAAAAGCTCCCTCACTAGTGATAAATACTTTATTTTGTGTTAATTGGGTTCATCTTTTTTTTGTCACACCTAGAGAAGGCGCCAAGGGAGCTAATCATTGAATGGTTAACTGTCACTTCTGCGAATGTGTCAATCTATGGGAGGGGATAGTTATGTTTCAGGTAGGTGGCATTCAGATTGGTGAAATTAATGTGTGTTTACCCATTTTCATTCAATTTATGGACCACAACCATGTTATTCACCCATATAGGGTATTGGACATGTTGAATGTAATCAATTTTTATAGCTTTTGCACCTCTTTTCATATCAACTAAGCCAATGTGATTGCAATGTCCTTGTCTTCTGCTTAATTACTTAGGCTACTAGATTAAAGTTAAAACAGTGACCTGAAACATTGATTGGGACCCCCAAGAATTTTGGATGATAGACAAAAGAAGATGGCTCATTAGCTCTAATGATTTTGGACTAGCTTATCTTTGTGACCTGCATCAAAAATATTACTCAACAGGACAAATTTACTAGCATTATTATCATCAGCATGGATGTTCTAGATTGTCTCACTTACTCAAGGCCTTGCTTCACTGAATGTCATGGTCAAGTGGCTTTTGGTGAATGGTTTTAATAGCACAATGTTAGCAAGTGCAGGCTACTCTAGGTCACCCAGGACAGTGATCACCTTCTCATCATCTGGAAACTTCACGACTACATGGTACATGTAAGTGATTTCTATCAAGGTGTTGATCAAAACGGGACCGAATTTGACAATGTAGTGTGGATAGAATTCACCATGCAAAAATCTATCTTGTAATTGAATTGCTTCTCACTTCTTCTCAGATAACTATCAAGCAAGGGTTTCTAGAGCTTTTTTCCTCTCTCAAGAAAATCCATAGAGTGGCTCTAGCATGACCGAAAAACATGAGGTGTGCAAACCCATTTTTTTGTCAAAAACTAATTTGAAGGGAATATTCATTGCACTTTCAGTGGCAATGTGTATCATTTAATCTTGTAAATATCAAACAAGGTTATGATGCAAAAACTATTATTGTATGGATTACCCTTTGATGTAGTTATGTGTCATTAAAATTGATGGAAGGATGTGAGCCACAACACAACCTAGGAGAGGTTGCACATAATTCACCTTTTTAAGGCCTCTTCATGCTGGCTTAGTGGGAATGACTCTCCTCCATCTTATTTGAAAATGACATGAACTATGTTGGGTATATAAATCTTTTTGGCTCAAAAAGTCTTATTTAACTTTTCTTTAATAAGAGACTTTATCTATCATTGGGTGGATTCTTCATGCACCATAATCTCCTTTAGCATCTCAACTTTGTTAAATCCTTAATCAAGCTTCATATATGTCGACACTCCTCATTTTCATGATTGTGGTCCTAATGGTTCACATGTTACTTGTTCAGGTTTTAGAGAAAAGGCTCTAGCTTTCATCGAGATTAGCTTTTTGCAATAATCTTTATTTTGGATGGCCTCCATTATCTCGGTCATTGAAGGTCTTAGAGCAATTTATTTTAGGTATTTTGTAAGCAATTGGTGATCGCTCCTCATAACAAATAGATTGTTGCACCTTTTATCCGTCTCAATCTTCTTGATAATGGGCCCTATCAGCCACCCATTTATCTAAGTATCCCGTGAATCATCTAAGTGAGCTCAGATAGAAGAAAAAAGGTTGTACGTTCAAGGATGGTTCACTTCAATGGTAATGATTACTTGCTTAGTTTTAAAATTAATTTAGGGGAGTTGTACTCTTCCATCAAGACATAGTTATTAGCTACTTCAAAAAACTTATGAAAATATAGTTGTGTAAAATTTATGAAGTTCACTTTGTTTTGCAATGGCATCAATAACTTGATGTGGTATTTTATGAATAACAACGTTAAGCTTTTAAAGTTGGGATTCTATACATATCGTTATTAAGTAATATAAGACTTTCTTTTTAAGTCTCAAATATCAATCCCACGGGGAAGGTTTAAATTTGATGTGATAAAGTAACTAAGAAATTCACAGAAATCAATTAAAATTACTGTCACTAATTTCGAATGTTAAAGATACTATCAAAGTTAAATTATTTACTAGTAGAAGAATTTAAAAGCAAGTTTTAAAATTAATAATTATTAAACTATTAAACTACGTTTATGTGATGAAGTTTTCTAATGTGAAAAAGCATCTTTCTCACTAAAATGAGTTTTTGGTGAAATTAGATGAGATAAATGGTTTAGATATGTGTTGTGCCAAATAGGAGCAATTTTAAGTATCTACCGTGGTTAAGTGTTATAGAAACTCATTGGCCAATCTTAGGTTTAGTCCCTAAATCTATGGCTAGGCTAGGAGGATACTGGCTCCCACTCTAGAAGTCCCACTTCCCTTCCCCTGAAAGCTAACTCTCACTTTAGTTATTAAACACTAAAATCAAATTTGGGATTTTTAGTCTATCACCCTAGAAATCTCCAATTCTACACCCAACAAAGTTTATTTCCCTATTTATTTGCACTTAATCCCATGAATGAAATACTCCTTCATGGACTTATATGTGATTCTCACTCTGTTGTAGCACTCATACTCTATTTCCAGGATCATATGTTTCACAATATATTTTAACAATTCAATTGGCCAAATCGAAAGTAAATTAAGAGCTGAGTTGAAAAACCATCACAATTTATTTTAATTTTTAACATTGGTGCATCCACATTACCTCTTCATTTCACCATATCTCAGAGTAAGGAGAAAGATAAAGGAATTTACTCAGACTTCATGAGAAAAGTACAACAAAACATAAATTTCATATATAAAAGAAAGTTCATACAATAATAATAAACAAACAACACTTATCTGATACTCTTTCTCAAAGCAAATCATTTGTAGCCTGTCTTAGAAAATATAGGCAGAAGAAATTTCTCACTTCTCTTCCTCTCCAACACTTCTTAGAGAAGAATTCATACTTAAACTCACCACAAAGACACAAATTTCATATATAAAGGAAATTTCATACAACAATAATAAACAAACAACACTTATCTGAAATTCAAATCATTTATGGAATGCCTTGGAATGTAGGTGTGTTGAAATGAGTTGACGAGGTTGAAATGGTGCGAAGGGTGGGGGTTTCTTATCAAATTCGGCCCTAAATATAGCCTAGGTCGATTCTCCAATAGGTGCATCCAAAAGCTCTTCAAAAGCGTCCAAATTTGTCAAAGCTTCTAGAAGTGGGGCTTCCACTAACACTGGTACCATCAGCGCCCATCCTGGCACCGTTGGCGCCAGAGATTTGTAATTAAATCCAAAGTTCCTATCAAACAATGCCATTGGTGCCCAGTCTGGCACCGTCAGCGCTGAACAAATTTTGATCTTCTCCATTTTTGCTTTAAATTTCATCTTTTTTGCTTCCTTTTTGCTCAAAGTCCTCAAAACCAACAACCAAAATAGGGGTATAAAATATCGGTCTAAAAATGCATAAATTTTTTTTTTGTATCAAAATACCCCAAACTTAAATGTTACTTGTCCTCAAGTAACTCCTTTACTACATAAAAATATGACTTATAGTAAAGATTTTAACTTCTAGATTTCCATATCTTAGTTCACTAAATATAATAGTATCACTTAAGAAAAATTCAAAACAACTCCAATTAATACTAAAGGTATAAGAATATCTAGTAGTTAAGTCTAAGATTTTTTATTCTCTATTCTTCACAAGGAAAATTGCAAATTATTCATATTAAAGACACTTAGAATATCCATATGAAAAAGAACTTCATGAAACTTTACTAGTAAATATGCTAATACTGAAATATAAGTTTAGAAAATGTAGGTCTTGAAGTTGATACAAGTGAAGCCAATTTTTAATTAAGCATCTCCTCAAGCTTCTCACATCTATTTTTCTTTTCTTTTTTTTCTTTTCAGGATCATTTTCAATCCTTTTTCTTTTCTTTTCTTTTCTTTTCTTTTTTATTTTTTTTCTTTTCAGGTGAGGATTACTATATCGGGATAGCCTTTAATGATTTTGAACTTCACTATCCCCTTCTTAAAAGTAAAAACATTTCACATTTCTACACTTTATAAATCTAAATTAGCTTTAAAGATTTTTCATAATGTTTTAATAGTTTCTTTTTACATGAATCTCTAAGATTTTTAATGCTTCAAAAATATAAATTCCTTTACTAAAAATAGGAAAANCGGCTAAGTTATTTCATTAAATGCTTGAAACTTCATATTGAATGTTGTGATAAAAGGTGTGTAATGTAAATATGATAAAAAAATTTGATTTTTTCTTATGCTAAAGGTTTCTGACGACTTACCATCGGTTTTGCTACGGTTCCAAATTTATCCGTAGGCAAAACCAATAGTTAGTCGATGAATATTTTTACCGACCCATAAACGACAGCTCAAGAAGCGTCACACAAAACGCTGACACAACACTTTTCTAACCGTTAAACCTCATTTAAAAAAAACGACGCTTAACGGACAGTTTTTGCCTGCGTCAGAAAACCGACTAGTGTAACACTTTTTTGACAGTTAACTCATCGGTTATAAAAAATAACACATAAACATTGTATAACGAACGGATTTGTCGGCTTCAAAAAACTGACCGGTGTGACACTTTTCTGACGTGTATGTCGTCACGCTTACCGATGAATAAATTGTTGTTTACACGAACCAACGATTACTGATGACTTGATTTTTCTCATCAAATTATCATATAACTGTCGGTAAATTTAATTAATATAAATATCAAAATTTAGTTGTTGTAAAAGCAAATACATAAAAGTTGTTGGGCATGTATGTAAATAAATCTTCTTAAAGCTAGCTTTTTTAAACCAAAAGCTAACGGTAATTAATGCACGCATGTGAAATCAAAGCAGCTCTACTGATTTTTCGAGAAGACCAAGGAAAAGTTCAATCGAATCAGTTGTTGACCTCAATGTTCAAAAAATATCTCAATAGCTTTGTTAAAAGTAAATTTCCAGGAAACTTGGGATGCTATCCACGTGGTGGGTCAACCAGGATAGTTGATTGCACGTGTCAATGTACCATATATTGGTCTTTAAGATCAATTATATAAAGACAATTTTTTTTTGTGAATGCTTGAGAAAATATGTATCCGATCAAGATAAATGTCATAAGAATTTAGATATTTTTTCGTGTTTGAATGGAATGAATATTCTATGATGACTCACAGACATTCGGTGTGAATTGTATCACGTCATCAGGAGGCAATTTGCTGTAATTCATGCCATTGTCTCAATGTGCAAACATCACAGAAAATTTTCTCATTTGAATGTGTGTCGTATCTGTTGAAAATAACGTGAAGATTTATGCTAACTTGTGTTTAAATGCTAAGAACACATTATGCACTATATATATATATATATATAAAGATTAGTCAGAGGCTATTGTACGAGCTATCCGACTAATCTCTTGTGCCTAAGAATTTCATCCCGCACATAAACAGGATCAAACCAATGAATTCAGGTGTCTTTTAAACTTTGGCAATCAAAGAGTCACATTATGCAATGTATATGCATTATATGTGTGTAAATGATGAAATACAATTACTTAATCAATTGATGCATAATATTCAATATATTGAACTTATATTTACGCACTCTTCTGAGTATTCTATGCAATTTAGGATGATTGATGTTTTAAATAAATATATAAACTATGTGTTCAGTAATTCAATGAAAAATAGTACTCTGAAAACGGCGAAACATAAAACGGAGTTACGGCGGAAATTGAATCGAATTTGTGTTCAATAAAGCGACACAAAAATTTTCGTTTAAAGCATCGAATTATTTAGGCACAAATAAAACGTAAAATCAGACGCAAATAACCTGGTTTCCAAGTTACTTAAGTGTATTGAAAAAATATCTGACACAAAATAGGCGGGAATCCAATGCAAAAAACTTAAAATACACTTCTGATCGTCAATCCTCATTTTTCTTTTCTGCGCTTATCCTTCTTTTGAAGCCCTCTTGCCTCTCTTTCTTCTTCCTGAATCCCTCGCTCTTCTCCATCAATCTCCTAGTTTTGCTCAAAACCAGCTAGGAAGGCAACCATGATACGTGGCTTAAAGAGACCACCAAGACTCCCGTATCTCTCATCCTTCAGCTTCACACAAATCAATATACATTGGGGAAGGTATGTATCCTACTGTAACTATGTATATACCAAATTATGGGTAAGTAATTTAGGGGATGGCTTTAAGTTTAAGTTCCTATTTACTTGCTTTAGTTATGAGTGTTCTTACGAGACATTTACAGGAGGATGTACCTTGGTGTATGCTTTTTGCTGATGATATTGTTCTTATGGATAACACTCGTAAGAGTCCAGGAAAAACTTGAATTATGATGGTCAACCATAGAGTTTATAGGCTTTCGCTTGAGTAGATCTAAAACTAAATACATTAAATGCAATTTTAGTAGTAGTAGATATAGTGATGAGGTTATAACAATGGATGATCAAGTAGTTAAAAGGAATAAACATTTTAGATATGTCGGGTCTATTGTTGAAAATGATGGTGATATAGATGAGGATGTTATTAGTAAATTCAAGTTGGATAGTTTAAGTGAAGTAATGCATAAGACCTATCGTGTGATAGAAAAGTACCACTTAGACTTTAACATAAATTTTATAAGATAATGGTGAGGCCTCCAATGCTTTATGGTGCAGAATGTTAACATATAAAAGAAGCATAAAAGAAAGTTTAGAATTATGTTAAGGTGGATGAGTTGCTTTATACTAAGAGACAAAATTTGAAACAAATATATCCATGAAACGGTTGGAGTAGCTCCAATGGCATACAAGATCAGAGAGTGTCGCCTTAGATGGTTTGGTCACATCAAATGTTGACTAACTGATCACCTAATTAGGAGTGTAGATTTTTTCAAATTTGGCTTTTGTTAAGAAAGATAGAGCTAATCTTAAAAAAACTTATGAATGTTGCATAAAAATGTTCGTAATATAGTAGAATAATGAAAGCTTGACACTTAATATGATACAATGGAGAAAAAGTATTCATTTAGCCAACCCGACTTAGTGTGGGATAAAGGCTTGTGGTTGTTGTTGAAGGTAAGGAATTTAGGGAAGGTAGAAAACTCAATAAAGGTTTCATGTATTTGTGTTTTGGGTTGTTAGAAGTGTAGCCTATTTTGTTAAGAAGATAGTTAACCTAGCCTAACATGAAGTTATTTTTACCAATAAGCATGAGCTAAAAATAAATCTCCACACTCTTATGTGATAGAAGGAAAGAATTATAATACTTGTTCTTTTATCATGAAAGAAGTTAGCTATAGAATATAGAGACATTAACATACAAATCTAAACTTAAATTTTTATATTTATAGTGCCCAAGTCTTTCATTTTTTTTTGTTTAATAGTTTTACTGATCTGTCAATCTACATCTATGATACAAATAAATATTCATAGTTTCAAAGCTTGGATGTATATCATATTATATCTAGAACAAAATAGCTCATAGATGAATTATTGAATGGTGTTAAGGAATTCGTGCAGGTTGCATCACAGTTGCCTATTTATCATTCAGAGGGTAAGTTCTAGTGTCCCTGTGTGAAACATAAAAAATCAAGCGCATTAGTGACCTGAAGAAATTAAATTGGATCTTTATCGTAAGGGATTCAAACCAAATTATAGGTACTGGACTGCACATAGTGTGAAAGAATCAAAAGTTTAATATGTTCAAGGTGCCTCAACGAGCTATGTCCCTCCAGCAGAGGAATATGATCCTGATACATATAAAGAAATTGTTCATTATGCTCAAAGTGCTCATTTTGTTGAGAGTGTTTCATACAAAAGTGGAACACCATACAATGAATCACAACAATTTAATGACTTATTGAATGCTTCACAACAACCTTTACGAGATGGTTGCACCACATACACGAATTTATTAGTGTTGATGTGAATGTTGAGTATCTAAACTGATTTTAACATGCCCAGAGAAGCATTCAGTCAAGTGGCAAAATTATTGAAAGTGACGAACCCTGTAGAAAATTCAATGTCGGATGACCTGTATAGAACTAAAATGTTAGTTTCAAAGTTATGGTTACAATGTTAGAAGATTGATTGTTGTGTTAATGGTTGCATGATATATTAGAAGGTTGACTCAATCAAAACGACTTATCTATTTTTTTGGTGCGAATAAATTCAAACAATGGGTTGAAAGAGTAAAAATTAGAAGAACACTTCGTACAAGCATCTCTTTTATTTTCCACCTATACCTTGATTGCAGAGATTATTCGCATCCATACGTACTACTCCTCACGTGACTTGACACAGTACTGGATCCATTAATGTTAATCGATAAGTCATCCATCACATGGTATCTCCTAAATAAATTTTAATCGTACTTAGCCAAACTTTGCACCTGAAGCACGCAATGTTAGACTTGGTATATGCGCAGCCGACTTCACCTTATACAGTCATGTCGCAACCTCATAATAATGCTGAGAAGTTATCGTTATGCTGTGCAATTTGGCCCCCGATATGTGCATAATTGCGTCATTCTTATTTCTGACGTTGATCATACCACTCCACATAGCCCAAAGGGGAAAATCAACATCTACTTACAAACTTTGATTAAAGAGCTTTAAATGTTATGGGAAACGGGTGTGCTTACGTATGACATTGTTACGAAACATAATTTCCAACTAGGAGTAGCACTTACGTGGACAATTAGTGAATTCACGACCTATAGAATGATAGTTGGTTGGAGGATAACAAAAAAATTGGCTTTTCATTAATGCATGGATATGTTGAAGCCATTTACTCTAAAACATGATAGGAAAAACAACTGGTTTGACTGCCACCGAGGATTTCTCCATCGTGATCACTCATTTAGAAGGAATAGAGATGCATTCTTTTAAAAATAGGGTTGAAAGATCAAGTCCACCCTTAGGATTACTGGAGTCAAAATTTTCATATGATCAGTGAAGTACTGAAGATCACCAAGAGACCAAACTTAGCTTCAACTCGTTTTCTTGATTTCAGTGTCACACACAACTAAATTAAGTGTAATATATTATGGGATCCTCCGTATTAGATGACTAAAATGATTAGAGGTAATCTTGATGTTATGAGAATTTTTTTTATAACACATTCAATATTGTGATGAATATCATGGGCAAAACAAAAAATAATGTAAACGCTAGAATGAACTTGAACAAATGTTGTAAAAAGAGGACCTTATACCTTTAGGTGACAAACGAAGGAAAATTAATAAAGCCCAAATTTAAATATTATTTTATACCATATCAACAGAAGACTATTTGAGTGGGCTAAAGTTACTTAGTGGTTGTGTTCCAAATTTGAGCCAATAATTTAACTTGAGAACGGGCAAGGTATTTCGCATAAAGAGTCACGACTGTTATATATTTCTACAATGCTTATTACCCTTTGCATTTCATGCACTTTTGAACCCAGTACTTGATCCTTTGATCAAAGTTAGTATATTCTTTGGAGAGTTGTGTGCTGGGACATTGAATGTTGACTCGTTGAACACCTTGATGTTGTTGAGATTGGTGGAGCCTGGTCCACTGTTCATACTGACAATTTCCTCTTTATGGTAGTTATTGGATATTTTAATTACTCCTTGATTTCTTTCTTGCTAAGTATTGCGTGCTCTTTCTAATGCAGGACCCACTACCTTATTTTGTGAATAAGGATCCTGCCATCTAGTTGTTTTGCGGAAGAGACTTTGGACTCACCTCATCTTTCCAAATTTGGATCCCGCTAGAATGTCATTTTGCAACTATTAAAGACTGAGCAAACTGCAACTATCGATAGAGCGAAGAAGGCATCACTAGGTTCCAAATCCCTCCTTGTAATCTCTTCTTTCTTTGTGGGTTTTGGTTGCAGCAGCAAAAGGGGACTTGCAAGGTTAGCAATTTCCCATTTTTTTCTTCTTCTGTGGCTACGTGTAGAGGAAGAGGGAGAGAGAGAGAGAGAAGGTGAAGAGAGAGAGAGAGAAAGTTTATTATGTAAACGTTGAGGCGATCAATGGTGTAATCCTTAAAGTAATAAAATCCATTGCAGCTCTGTGGAAGTAGGAAATTTGTCAAACCACATAAATCTGTGTGTTATTTTCTGGTGTGAATTTTCTCGTTCCAATTTTTCGCTTTGTTTCCATCATTTTTCACAATAATTGGTATTAGAGACTTTGTTCAAATCATAGGAAAAAATGATGGTTGAATATGAAGTTATGACATCGGCAATCGAGAAGTTTGATGACACAATTTTTGATTACTGGAGGATGCAAATAGAGAACCACCTCTTGGGAAAAAACTTCATATTTCGTTACTAGGAAAGCGATGAGAGAAGATAGATGTAGCTAATTGAAATTTGTTGGATTGACATGTTCTGAGACTTATTTGATTAATTTTATTTAGATCCGATGCCCATAACGTAATCAAAGAAAGTACTATTACATATCTCATAGCAGCTTTATCAAGTATGTATGAAAAGTCATCGACGAATAACAATGTGCACTTGATAAAAAAATTATTCAACTTAAAGATGGTGAAATGAGTGTCTTTTACTAAACATCTAAATGATTTCAATGCCATCACAAATCAATTATCGTCTATTGAAATTGATTTTGACAATGAGATACGTGCATTGATATTGTTGGCTTCATTGTCAAATAGCTGAGAAGCCATAAAGACGACAGTTAGCAATTCTCCATGAAAATCTAAACCAAAATATGGTGATATTCACGATTTAATTTTGGTTAAGAAGGTGCGCAGGAAAGATTCTGGCGAGACATTGAGTTCGAGTTCAACACTGAATGTTGATTCTAAAAGGAGATTATAAGACAGGAACTCAAACAGAGAAAGATCAAAATCAAAGCACAGGGGCAAGAGCAAGTCAAATTCTGGTCAGTAGTCAATCTGCTGGAATTGTAGAAAAGTTGTCCACATAAAAAAAGAAATATAAAAATTCGAAGAAGATGGTAAATGATAGCACTAATGTTGAAACTAAATAAGTACATGGTGCACTATTGTTGACAATTCACGGTTTTATTGATGACTGGATACTGGATTTAAGGGCTTCTTTCTATACATCTTCTCACCGGAATTTAATGTGAAATTATGTTGCAGGTGAATTTAAGAATGTATATCTTGCTAATGGAGAAGCTCTGAACGTGGTAGGGTGGGAGACGTTGATATTGCACTCCCTAAAAAAAACAAATAGACTTTGCAAAAGGTCAGAAATATTCTTGAGTTGAAGAAAACCCTTATTTATATTAGGTAGCTCAATGAGGGTGGTCATACGATAGTGTTCTCAAATAACTCCTGGAAGGTTACAGAAGAGGCACTGATACTGACTCGTGGTAAGAATATTGACACATTGTATATAACTACTGGTTTGATTAACAGTGTTGATACTACTGCTGCAGAGAGCACAACAGAGTTGTGGCATTGCAGGCTTGGTCACATGAGTCAGGGGGGTTTGAAAGAACTTCAGTCCAGAGGCAAGCTACCAAAACTGAAGTCAATTGATTTCAACATGTGTGAGAGATACATTATGGGAAAGCAAAAGAAGATCAGTTTCCTGAAAAGTGATAGAGCGCCAAAGGTAGGAAAATTGGATATTGTACACACAGATGTGTGGGGACCTTCTCGAGTGGCATTTCTTGGAGGCTCTCATTACTACGCCACATTCATTGATGACCACAATATAAAGGTAAGGTTTATTGATATACCAGAGGTCACGGTGCAGGGGAGTGGTGGAAGTGATGAGGAGAGTGAGTCTGGGGCACCCATTCCAATTGTTCCTCAATCTACTTCATAGTCGTCCACTCTTTAGCTACAATTTGAAGGTCAATCAAGAATATACATTCCCCTTAGCATTACTCACCGACCTTGAACTACATTCTGTTAACATATGACAGAGAACCCCAGAGTTATGAAGGAACCTTGTAAGATGAATATTGGAGCAAGTGGGGGCTGACCATGAAGGAGGAGATGATTTTCTTATCAAAGCATCATACTTGGGAGCCGACAAAATTTCCACTAGAGAAGAAGACATTGCACAACAAGTGGGTGTACCGTGTTAAGACCAAGCATGATGACAATAAGAGGTACAAGGCTAAACTTGTTGAAAATGGATTTCAGTAGAGACGAGATATTACCCACGCAGTGGGAGTTGTAAGTAGAAACATGAGTAACCGGGATAGAGTTTGGAGATACAAGACTATGTTGACGCTAATATGTTAACTAAGGGTGTTACTCTTGAGAAGCTGAAGTTATGCTCGACTTTACCTGGTCTTCTAGGATGAAGATATGTGCTTTGAGTTGAGGAGAAGGTTGATGCCACCAGCAGATGATGTAGCTAGTGGATGATACAGTCAGTGTCCTGGTCTCTAAGTGGGAGATTTGTTAAGGAATGTGGAGGCTCTCGTTATTATGCCACATTCATTGATGACCACAGTAAAAAGGTAAGATTTGTTGATCTACTAGAGGTCACAGTGCATGGCAACGATTGAAATGATGAGAAGAGTGGGTTTGGGGCACCCATTCCTATTGTTCCACAATCAGATTTAGAGTCGTCCACCCCTACAACTACATTTCAAAGGTTAGTCAAGAATAGACGTTCCCCTCAGCGTTACTCACCTACCTTAAACTACATTTTGTTGACATATGACGAAGAACCATAGAGTTATGAAGAAACTTTGCGAGATAAAAATTCAAACAAATGGGAGCTAGCCATGAAGGAGAAGATGAAATTCCTACTAGGGAATCGGACTTGGAAGCAGACAGAACTTCCACCGGGGAAGAAAGCATTGCACAACAAGTGGGTGTACTGGGTTAAGACTGGGCATGATGACAGTAAAAGGTATAAGACTAGACTTGTTGAAAAGGGCTTTCAGCAGAGGCAGTATATTGCCAATGCAGTGAGATTTGTAACCAGAAACATGAGTGGCCTAGAAAAGAGCTCGAAGGTACAAGGCTATGTTAATGTTAATATGTTGACTAAGGGTGTTACACTTGAGAAATTAAAGTTGTGCTCGACTTCAGTTTGTCTTCTACATGATACAAGGGCTTTGAAGTTGCAGTGGTGGATGATATCATATTTGAGGAAAAGATCGGTACAACCAGCGGATGATGCAATTAGTGGATGATACAACGCCCCAGTCTCCAAGTGGGAGATTTGTTAAGATTGTTGGAGTCCGGTCCGTTGTTCATATTGGCAATTTCCTCTTTATGGAAGTTATTGGATATTTTTAATTTCTCCTTGATTTCTTTACTGTTAAGTACCGCCTGTTCTTTCCAATAAAGGAACCCACCACCTTGTTTCAAGATGAAGGATCTCACCATTTATTTGTTTCGCAGAAGAGACTTTGGACTCACCTCCATTGCAACTGGATTAGAAAGGAAACAATCACCTCACCTAGATGAGTGGCAAGCAACTGAACTTCCTTTTTCCAAATTTGAATCTCGTCAAAATGTCGGTTCACAGCTATTAAAGGTCGAGCAAACTACAACAATCGCCAAGTTAGCGATTTCTGGTTTTTTTCTTCTCCTGTGGCTACGAGTAGAGGAAAAGGGAGGGAGAGAGAGAGAGAGAGAGAGAGAGAGAGAGAGAGAGAGAGAGAGAGAGAGAGAGAGAGAG
>JXCR01140806.1:88356-123760 GCA_002079205.1 Phalaenopsis hybrid cultivar
AGAGAGAGAGAGAGAGAGAGAGAGAGAGAGAGAGAGAGAGAGAGATGATTTTGTAAACGTCCAAGCGATCAACAGTGTAATCCTCAAAGTAATAATTTCCTTTGCAGCTTTGTGGACGTAGACAGTTTGCTGAACCACGTAAATCAGTGTGTTCATTCATGGTGTGAATTTTCTCGTTCCAGTTTTTTGTTTTATTGTCGTCATTTTTCACAACAGATGTGAGCATTATCCTATTGCTCCGTAAGCTTAAGCAGATATTTACTCATGATTTCTTTGAATCTATGGAGCACCTGCCTATACATCTATGTTAGAAGACTATACTGGGGGGTTCGGTACAATAAAAATGGATGTATCCATTCAAAAGGTATGTCATTCTGCATGTCACCTACAATGGCAAGTTACATTTTATTTCACACCAATAGTACTACCATACTCAATGTAAACTATCTTTGTGAATGAATTTTTAAAATTAAAGTAATAAAATGATAAAAAATAAAGAACATCCAAAGGGATCGATTTGCAAAGCAAACTTGCTGAAGAAGACAATTACTTTCACCTCCTAAAATTTTGAGCATGGCTATAAGTAAAAAAAGATTAAAACTTAATTTTAACTTTTACTATTCAAAGTTCCAATTAAACATTGATTTTAATTTTGCAGGAGGAGTTTGATCAGCTTCGGGAGAAACGCCTGGCCACTCAGCCTGAGACATCCGCCAGCAGAAGTTGTAGTCATGCTACCACCACGGAGTCCGAGTTATAGTTGTGGACTCATACAGTGGGGAAGAAGAAGTGGAGGGTTTATGGCCTTAGTGCGAAGGGCATAGCCTTTGGGACTGAGATCTGCTGTTGTCCCATTCTGAGTTCCCCTAGCTCCTCACGGCCATACCAGGATGCTATAGCTAGGCAAGTCGTTGCGATGAATGAAGAGATCCATAAATTACACACACAGGTACTAAAAGGCCAAAAAGGGTCAAGGACTCTATAACCTCATAACAGAAACTTTAGTAGATTGTCAGGGCAAGCGACCAATGACAAGCGCAGAGGAGCAGGAGGTGGTGGACGAGGACGGGGAGGATTATACATTACTTTATGTATTTCTTTTATTTATTTTTAGCATTACTTTGAGCATTATCTTTGGATTTTTAGGCTTATTTTGTTGTCGTTTTTTGGGACACCTTAATTCTATGACTTTGTACTATTGTTATTTACTTGTGCCATAATTTGTGTTAATATTGATTATCTATGACTGCATAAAATATTGTTGCTTTGTGAATTCATTGTATCGTGCAAGTAGTAGAAACGTAACTGTTTTATATCTATACTTTTTCTTTGTTAGAGATTTGCGTTTGATTTGCATCGGGTTTGCATCCAATAAGCCGATGGTAAAACTACAATTTTTATCCGACACTATTCGATATTACTTGACGCTAATCCTAGGCTAATCCGACGCTAATTTTAACGTCCTATTTTTTAGACGTAAATTCAGAAGCACTAAAAGTCGCAACGAAAACAAACACTGAGTCGACGCAAAAAAAATTGCGCCAGATTTTTTTGACGCTAACTAGACCAAAAATATATTACCGACCCCTGTTTTCATAGCGAGAAAAAAAAACCGACCCAATTCTAACGATAACACTTAAATACCGTTGGATTTGTCTCCGATTTGCTTCTTATATGTCCGACCCAAATATCAAAAATTCATATAGGGTCTTAAAGAGTGGTTGATGAAATTAGAAGATTAAAAAAGATTTTATATGAACACTAAGAAATTTAGTGAAAATAAATAAAACATTAAAATGAATTATTCTTAATTCACAGTTTATATATTAATTTTTATTTATTTATCTAAAATTCCTCCATTTTTTTCAATCAATATTTTCTATCCCATTATGAAACCCTCGGATAGAACTAAAATCCGGGCATTTGTGCACATGCCACCTATTCTTATGTATTTACATATCTAACACCAACTTTTTCTTAAATCTTTATACCATTCAAATCTCTCGTACAACATCAAAAATATCATTATTTTAACTTTTAAAAAGTGAAATACGACTTGTCCTGCATAAATAAGATAATCACCACCAGGACAGAATCAACATTATTTTTAAGACGAGAGGGGAGGGTTGCAAAATTATTAAATCACATAAATAATACAAGTAAAAAAAATTTAATTTACTTATTTATATTGAGAAATTATAAATATCATATGATAATTGACCACCCCTTTGCATTCTAAAAAAATTACAATTTCGGGGTTACATTTGTTAATACAAGTGTCAGAAATATAAATACATAAGAATTGTGATATATATATATATATATATATATATATATATATATATATATATATATATATATATCTCTCTCTTATACACATATATATNAAATAAATAAATAGGTAAGATATATATATATATATATATATATAACTTTGTCATTAAGTGTTAATCAATCAATTGGATAAGTTAAACAAGATAATTCAAATACTGACATGAACCAAACAAAGGTGGAAAATACAAAGCTGACGACATCATAATTAAATTGATTTTGTATTTTTTTTTATTAGGATTAATGATTTCCTCTTCTTTTGTTGAACGCATGCATCTGTCATTCCCAAAAGTCACATCTAAGAAAAAGCCAGTCGATGGAACATAATGTTTAGCCACATGTATATTGTTCATGTTGAATCCTTATCTCACCATGAATCACCCCCTAAGGGGGCATGGTTAATAGGGTGCATAATGATAAATAATAATTATTATGTGTTGATTTATAAAATGATCTTCATTTTTATATGGGAGCAACTACAATATGTGACATTTCATATCTACCTCTGTCTTAATGAGAGCGTTACATGATATTTTAAATATTTTACATATATGAATCTATAGTTCGACCAATTTCTTGCTCGTTAAGATGAGCATCGCGGGCCTTGATTATGTAAGGTCTGCTCGATTGGCTGTGTTGAGTCGAGGTTCTTGGCCAGCGTTTATTTGTCTTCAGGTTGGGAGGATTGGCTCGATTGACTGGGTTTTACAGGTTGGTTGACCGAGTTTGACTATGAACATTCGATCCTTGACGAGTAGCATATGCCAGCTGAGCGAGGCATGGCTATCGGGTAGAAGGGGAATAACGGTAGCCCAATGTATAACTCACTCTCCAACATGGAGAGCCAAAGGGATGATTTAAACCTCTTATGGCATGATTACCTCTCGATCCCTGATGAGGGGCCTTTAGGGTGCCCAAGAATAGGGGTGTAAACGAGTCGAGTCGAGCTCGAGTCATACCCTTATCTAGCTTAGCTTGTTTACCAAATTGTGAGCTCCAGCTCGAGCTCAGTTCATAAAGGTTGCAGTCAGCTCACAAGCTCAGATTAAAAGTATAATTTTTACAGTAGCTGACCGAGAAAGGTATTGGTGGCTGGAAGAGGAAGCAACAAAAACTCATCAGAAAATGTATCAAGATTACTAACGACGGGCTATTCGAGCTGGCTCACGAGCTAATAAGTCGAGCCAGCTCAAGTTCGAGCTTGTGGCTTGATAAGCTCAGCTCGTGAGCTCGTTAACGAGCCTACTTAGCTCATTTATACCCATACCTGGGATGTTTGATGGTACTGAGGAGCTATCTTTCCTAGAGCATGGTCTACCGAAAGGTAGACTACCAGCTTACTTATGCATTCTTGTGATGGTTCGCTTGCATGCCTATCTGTCCAGCGTTGATCAAATGAGTTTAGGCTCGATTCATCTAAACACCTTTAGTCTTGTGGACTCTCACTCAAATAGCTGCATCCGGTCGGCTTTGAGTTTGACTATGGCTTGGAGTGCTGCGTCCGGTTAGATAAACAAGCCAATTGGTCATTGCTGGTGGGCCCTTATTAGTTTTAACTTTTGTGTCTCCAAAGCAGAAGGATCTCCTCAAGATTCATGTTAGCACATTCCAAATGTACAATTTACATCTTATTTTTTATTGGAAAATTTACATGCATACCCCTAGTTACTTATTTATTTACACATCTAACATCTAAAATACAATTTTTACGTACATGCATAGAAAAGTATATTCGACTTTCTAAAAATTACAAAAGTGATATTTTGATGTGATATAAAAGATTTGAGCGGTATAAATGTAAAAAAGAAAGGGGTGTTACATATCAAAATATTTATGAATTGGGTGGTATGAATGTAAATGCCCCAATAAATTATTAATTTGTGAGAAATGTTTCATCAATTTTTGTAGATTTTATTTTATTTTTACCTATAGTTATATCCGTAATATTAATTAAACTCAAATAATTATAGTATTTTCTTATATGATATGAAAGATTTGGCACATTTGGATGGTATAAATGTAAATAAAAAAAAATTATGGGTTAGATATGTAAATACATAAAAATTGAGTGGCATATAAATGTGGCATTGATAATTATGGCACATATATAGTATTGTTGTGCCAAATTTTCTTATAAGAGAATTTATGCTTTTCTTCATATACAAGCACAAATAATTCCTTTTTCCCCTGTTGCTCCATAAGTGGTTTCTCTGAAAGCCTTGTGGGTGGTGGGAAAGCATATATTATCTTGTAATTTAAGGATATTATAATTATAAATATAAATATATATATATATATATATATATATATATATATATATATATATATATATANACAAGCACAACTATTTCCTTTTTCCCCTGTTGCTCCATAAGTGGTTCCTCTGAAAGCCTTGTGGGTGGTGGGAAAGCATATATTATCTTGTAATTTTAAGGATAAAATAATTATAAAAAATATTTTTTTCTTTGATGTTTGTTTTTTTTTTATTTTTTCGTGAAATTTCGCTTTCATTCATTCGTATTCATAGACAATTTTAAATAACATTTCTCTCGTTTGTTTTGGTCCTCATACAACAGTAACAACAGCAACAACAATCCTTTATCTCGTTAAGTGGGATCAGCTGGATGAATCTTGTTCTCTATTGTGTCGTATTGGGTGTCATATTTTTATTTAATACTAATGAGTCTTTTTTGATCTACGACTGTCTTTCTTAACAGAAGTCAATTCTAAAACATCTACTCCCCTAACTGTATCATAAAAACGATTGATGTTTAAAGTGATCAAACCATCTCAAACAAATATCTCTAATCCTTTCATCTGCTACAGTACTCCAACCCTTTCACTGATATATTAGCTTTCCATTTTGTCTCTAAGTGTAAAACCACACCTTCGTCAGAGCACTCTCATCTTAGTACCACGTACTGCACTTAATTTTTATGCTTCTCTTTAACAAGCCAACATTCTGCACCACAAAGTACTGCAGGTCTCACCTCCATCACACAATAGGTTTGATGCTCCTCCACTCGAACAATCCAACTTGAATTCCACTAATAACATCCCCATCCATATCACCATCACTATGAATGATGGACCTGAGGTTTAAAACGTTCACACCTTTTAACGATTTATCACTCGTTGTCATAACTTAGCCACTATATATACTGCTACTAAAATTACATTATGTGTAATCAGTTCTAATCCTCATGAAGTTAAGAAAATTAAAGTAATGATAACGAACTTTTTAAAGTAACAATGATTTTTTTTTAAATGAGATTCAATAATCCAAGAAATTGCTATCAACATTAATAAGGGACAGGAAGGGTCTATTCAAAAAACCTAGAAAACCTTATGTAGAATGTACCAACTTACTTGAACAACTTGAATGCAATTTCTTTGACCATGACTTTATATAATAGAGAGCGAATTGTCAAAATAGTCCCGCGCTATTTACATGGGTTGTTTTAGTTCCAGAGTTTATAGAAGTATCAAAATAATCCCCAGTCTCTTTAAAGTGGAGCTATAATAGTTCGAGACTATTAGAGCTCAATTTTAAAATAATCGGGGCCTCTTTAATTTGCGTTGTTTGTAATCGCCCTATATTTACATATTAACATTTATAACATTTAAATCTTTAATATCATATAAAATAAGATTATTTATTTATTTATTTATTTATTCAAGTAAATTAATTTATTCATGCATAAATGTATAAAACCAAAGAGTTATGAATGTAAATATGAAAATTTAAGTGTTAAATATATAAAATATACAAGAACTATTTTGTATGTACCTAAATTTTCATATATATACGCTTTTGTTTACCTAGACATGTCTATATGAGTTGTGAAGCTCTCTAAAAGGGGTATTTACATATACCACCCCATTTTCTCTTTATTTACATAGCCGACATCTAAACATTATTTTTTTATATTTATACCACCCAAATATTTCATAATACCACCATTTTTATCCTTCTCATGCATGGGCAAAAGGGCATGTATTTCAAAATTGAAGTGTAGTTGTTAGATATAATATGTAAATGAATATTAATTGAGGGGTATGTATGTAAATCTTCCTTTATTTTTGTAACGATTACATTGATTTGCTTTTCTTGTTTAATGAGTAACAACTAAGAAAATTAATTTAAAAATAGGTCATATATGATAAATAGAAAAAAAAATAGAAATATTTGTCATTATCTATACTCATTTTCTTATTATTGACTTAGCTTATGGAATGAAAGCCATGTATAATGGCCTAATGCTTCAAACCAAAATTTATTAGGGAAATTTACATATATATGTCGGCACTATTTTTGGTGTGGGGTTTGCCCGTAAGAAGCTGTCGGTCATCAGAATTAAAATCCNCAAGAACGTGGGAGATCCGAAGTGAGAGCCGGTATCCTCCCAGCCTAGCCGAAGAATCAGTAACCAAGCATAAGATTAGTCAATGTTCTTTATGCCTGGACCAGAGGGTAAAGAATATGTATGCTCCTATTTGGCAAAATATAAATTGAACTAATTCATTTTATCCATTCACTATAATTTCTTGACAAGGAGAAGGATGCAATTTGAACTAATTCACTTTATTCATTCACTTTAATTTCTTGACAAGGAGAAGGACATTGAACTAATTCATTTTATCCATTCACTATAATTTCTTGACAAGGAGAATGATGCTTTCTTTAGATATTGAAAATCGCAAATTAAACCCTACTTTTCATCGTTAGTTATTTATTAGTTATCCAATTTATCTACCTATTTCAATTATCTATTAGTGACAGATAAGCAAATTGAATGCCGTCGTTGTAGTTGAAGTATTACTTTTTATTATTGTATATTAGTGACAGATAAGCAAATTGAATGTCGTCGTTGTAGTTGAAGTATTACTTTTTATTAAGCCTTTAGTCCGTAGTATTTTATTTCTCCATGTGGGATCAATAACTAGGACTCCATTAGAGCCCTATATTACTTGAGTGATACGTATACTTGCATTGACAAACAATAACTAGGACTCCATTAGAGCCCTATATTACTTGAACGATACGCATACTTGCGTTGACAAATTTGGCTTTGACATTATTGAATATTATATCTATACATCTTTATTAAATCAAACACATATATATATAATTCGCAGTCAAGATTTTGACACCGTTGCTGGAATTTAAATCTTCTAGTAGCGTCATGAAATTCTTGTAATTGTCGATTTACAAAAAGAAAAAGGTCGATCAAGTTTTTAGCACCGTTGCTAGGCAGAATTTTAAGAGTAACGGACATATTAGAATTATTAAAAAGTTTTTACTTAAATTGCAACTTATCTATATATNCTGCAATAGCTTTGCAAAAGAAAGTGTTTGGGATTAGTTATATGACCAAAGTATTGTAGTTTTAGTGCGAACATTAAAATTAACAAAGGAAGGTCTAAAGACCAAATTTCAAAAAAATCAAAATTTGTGTAGTATTAGTTTAATTTGCAAGATTAAATATTTTAGGACCCAAATGCAGGATCTATTTTACGCAATGCCCAGGTGGAACTAGTCCACCTACACACTTATCGGGGATCTGACCTCATTNACATCTACATTTCAACACCCAAATGATAGGACTGAATTGGGGATTTTAGTTTGTCACTCTAAAAACTCCAATTCTACGCTCGATAATATTATTTTCTTATTTTTTTGCACCCAACTTCCAAGGCCTTTGACCTCCCTGAATCTTGGATGTAATATTCAATTTAGTTGTAAAACTCAACATATTTTAACAAATAAATTGGACAGATTGAAAGTAAATTAAGATCCAAGTGAAAATATCATCACAATTTCTTAAATATTTTCATGGCTTCACCAATTCAAATCACCATTTCACAAATCTCGAGACAAGGAGAAAGACAGAGAACTACTTAAATCTCATGGGGAAAACACAACAAAACTCAAAATTCACATATAAAATCAAAGTCATACAAAATACAACAAGTGAATAACTTATCTATAATTTCTTCCCAAGAACACTCCTCGAAGTTCCTCTGATTCTCTTCCTTTCTTTACAGCACACATAATTCCTCTTCGAAGTAGTAAGTAGGAAGAAATTTCTCACTTTTACAATCTCTCGAAGAATTCTTCACAATTGTTACACTCTATTGGAAATTTTATACACTAATGGAACCTCTCTAATCTCCAGGGCCTCTAGACTCTTCTCAATTTTCGGCCAAAGTCTTCTTTTAAAGTTGTGGATGAGCTTTCTCAAGAGTTGCCTAAGCATCCATTCAAAATTTGGCCTTATCCAAAGNAAATTCTTCTTCGAAGTAGCAAGGAGGAATAAATCTCTCACTTTCCCTCCACTCTTACAATCTCTCAAAGAATTCCTCANGAATTCTTCTTCGAAGTAGCAAGGAGGAAGAAATCTCTCACTTTCCCTCCACTCTTACAATCTCTCAAAGCAATTCCTTTTTGAAGTAGCAAGGAGGAAGAAATCTCTCACTTTCCCTCCACTCTTACAATCTCTCGAAAATTCCTCACTAATATTGGAATTTTTCTAATCTCTAGGAACTCTCCTAGCACTTCCTTTACTCCCTATATTCTTTCCCTCGGAAAGGAGGAAGAAATCTCTCACTTTCCCTCCACTCTTACAATCTCTCAAAGAATTCCTCACAATGTTACACTCTACTGGAAATTCTATACACTAATGGTAACCTCCAAGGCCTCTAGCACTCTTCTATTTTTGGCCAATTACTATTGGAAATTCTATACACTAATGGAACCTCTTTAACCTCTAGGACCTCCAGGACTTCGAGTCAAACACTAATGGAACATCTCTAACCTCCAGGACCTTTAGAGTCTTCTCATTTTTTTGGCCAAAATCTTCTTTTAAAGTTGTGGATGAGCTTTCCCAAGAGTTGCCTAAGCATCTCGTCAAAATTTGTCCTTATTCAAAGCCTGATTGGGCATAACCGTCGAGCTCGCCGTCGGCGGCCTCGAGGGCGCCATTGGTGGACCTTCATAATGAATTAATTTTGGAGTCTTGGGAAATTCTCGTCGTCGGCAGGGTCGATGGCATCGTCGGCGCCCTAGTAGTTCAATTATGCACATTTTAGTTATTTTTGCGTCTTTTTGCTCCAATGACCCTAATTCATCATTCATGCAACAAAACATCAAAAATATCTTTCTTTAAAGTACAATATCCTTAAAAATATTATAAAATAAGTATGAAAATCTCAACATATTTTCTTTTGGTCAAAATCCCCCAAACTTAACTATCACTTGTCCTTAAGTAATTTTAGTACTATATAAAAATTATGATCTACTGCAGTAAAGTTTTAATTCAGAAATATATAAGTTTGACTTAGGATAAATATCATAGTGAGATTTTTAGAAAACAATTCATTTAATTGAATTAAGCCTTGTAAGCCATGATTAGCTAGTCATCAAGTTTAAGAGTTCTAGTTTTCTATTCATTTTAAGAATGACTATATGCTTATCTAGTCATCAAGTTTAAGAGTTCTAGTCTCCCATTTATTTCAAGAATGACTATATGTTGTAATATTAAGTCACTTAGAATATCTAAAAGATAGGAACTTCATGAGAACTCTACTTAATATTAAGTCACTTAGAATATCCAAAAGATAAGAACTTCATGAGAACTCTACTAGTAAAAGACCTAT
Source organism: Phalaenopsis hybrid cultivar (assembly GCA_002079205.1). Classification (NCBI taxonomy): domain Eukaryota; kingdom Viridiplantae; phylum Streptophyta; class Magnoliopsida; order Asparagales; family Orchidaceae; genus Phalaenopsis; species Phalaenopsis hybrid cultivar. The sequence continues at coordinate 98,347 of JXCR01140806.1, forward strand.
TCCATAAGTATAAGTTTAAGAATGTATTTAAGTTTTCCCTTTAGGCAGTTCGAGTGAAACCAATTTTTGATTAGGCATATCCTCAAGCTTCTCCTCACTTCCATAATTTTTTTTCTTTTCTCTTTTTTATTTGGATTATTTTCAATCCTATATATTTTTCTTTTTATTTCAGGGATTGTTTTCAATCCTTTCTTTTTCCTTTTTCAAGTGAGGATTACTATATCTGGATAGCCTTTAATGATTTTGAACTTCACTTTTCTTTCCTTAAATTTGAAACTCAAAGCATTTTTTTTACTTTATAAATATTTCATAGTTTTTACATCATTGAGCTCAAATCTTTTCTTCTCAAATGAATTTCCAGATTCTTAATACTTCAAAATATAGTTTCCTTTACCTTAAATAGNCTAAAGCATTTCTTTACCTTATAAATATTTCATAGTTTTTACATCATTGAGCCCCATTTTTTTCTTCTCAAATGAATTTTCAGATTCTTAATACTTCAAAATATAGGTTCCTTTACTTTAAATAGTTAACTATAATTTTATTTCTTATGCTAAATATTTTAAGTTACAAAAATTAATTTTCATTACAAAAATATTTATTTAAATCTACCATAATATTTAAATAGTTACAAAAATATAGTTACCTAAACTAAATTCACTACATGAAATCATATAAATAATTTTTGAAAATATTGAAATTGAGGACATTTAATAGTTAATCTTTTTCTTCCCTACCCCAAACATTTTTAAATATGAAATAATACAGGTGGAAAGAAAAACTATAAATATAAATCATACCTCAGTTTTTATGCATTGTCAACATTTTGAAATTTCTACAGGCCTTCTCAAATTTTTACTTCATCTGATCTGTAATGTTATGAGCTTTCTACACATATAAATCATTAGAGGAATTTCTGGGTAATGAAATTTTGAAATAAGTATAAAACTAAAAAAAGCACAACATTTCCTTACACAACCATAATACTAAACAAAACAATTAAAATTAAAATGTGAAAAATAAAAATCACATTACATTACCATCCACAATACTACTCAACATTTGTTAAACTACATATGCACACTAACACTAACTTTATAACAAAAATTAAAATTATCCAAGTACAACGTAATACTAAAAATGAAAGTCCAAAAATCCATTTCTATTACAAAAAAGATTACATAAAATAAAAATACAAACATAAGTACATCAATTTCATTCAATATCAAAATCCCAAGCTAAATCTTCATCGCTTTGATCAGCGGACGGATTGGGTTGATACTGAGTATATCAAAGGCATTCAGAAAACGTAACATTAGGCTCACCTCTGTAGTGTCGGGCCTGAGCTTCATAATAGGCTACATCAAAATTTGAATGCCTTTGCAGGTACTCACTATCGTAATCGTGTCGACATTCTAAACCTCTAATTTTTTTACTTATCAAGTCTATGCTCTTCCGCTGCAAGGTCAACTCATTCATCAAATTAGAGAGGGTAGAGGAACTAGAAGGTGGATGGTCATAACTTGTAGAAGGGACATCTCTACTAGTAGAAGGTTCTTGACTTCTACTCCTAGTTCTCCATTTCTCATGGGATTAAGTCTTCAAATTAGCTTTACTAATGGGTTTCATAGGGTGAACCCATTCTTCATCTCCACTTTCCACTTCAGAAAGTTTACAAATTGTATAAATAAGTCCAGGATGTCCTAGACCTCCACTAGTCTCACTCAACTCAAGAAAGTTTGCAAATTGTATAAATAAGTCCAGGATGTCCTAGACCTCCACTAGTCTCACTCCTCACCGTAGTCAATATATTCTTAAGAATAATTCTCCTCACATTTATAGTTCTATTATTCTGAATACGTAGTTAATATATTCTTAAGAATTATTCTCCCCACATTTATAGTTCTACTATTCTGAATACAGATATGCAAATTGTATAAATAAGTCCAGGATGTCCTAGACCTCCACTAGTCTCACTCCTCGCCGTATATTCTCCCCACATTTATAGTTTTACAATTCTTATCACAGAAATTTAGAATAGCTCTATCTCTAGCTACCTCACTATGGTTATAGGTTGGTAACAGAGTAGAGGAAATAAAATAGTGCCACCCCTTAGAGGTGGCATTCAGCATGGAAGCAGAAAAATTTATCCATTCTCGCTGCATTATCTTCCATGTTCCTTTCCTATCAGTGAGAAAGTTGATTACATCATTGAGGGGGCTTTCCATTGTACTAAAGATTCATAGTGGAAGCTATAAGAGTCTGGGACTTCGTAAAAAGTGTTGATGCGTGCAACAATAAACTCAACAGGAAATCCACGCACTTGAACGATTCCATCATCAGAATAAATCACATTGGCGTAGAACTCTTTCACAACATTTGCACAGCTTTATTGGTGGTGTACTTAGCACATATAAACTTTCACAACACAAAACATCACATTTATATATAAATTCCAAGGGGTACAAAAACGTTCCATAACACACCTCAGTTTGGTATTTTCTCAACCTCAATACATTAATTCAGCGTCACAATCCAAGCCACAACACTTAAAATGCTGAAAACAAAAACATTCTATCCTTAGTTTCAACTATATAGAGATCTACAAGCATAATTCTAAAGCAAAGAAAATACAAAGTTCAAATCAAAATACATAGATAGACAAATATGTAGTAATATAAATCTACTAATCTTCAGACTCGGTACTCGAATCTCCTTTGAGATCACCCATTGATTGGACATGAATGAAGAGGTTGTAGAAGGGTCGGAATAGAAATTCTTCAGTAGAATCCTCCTCTATGAATTTCATCCTCCTCATCAGTCATATCAAGCTATCTTCTAAATGTCGAGAGTTCTTGAAATGTTCCTTCATCCTCCAGTTTAGATGATCAAAGAAATTAGAGATATTATTAATCACATTCATGACATTTTGTACCTCCTTTTCCAATTTCTTGATTCGACACAGGATCACAAGAGACTTATCAGGGACTAAGGGTTGAACTGGCAGTGAATTCTAAGACACTTGATCTACTATAATTGTCATGTGATTTTCATCTTAAAAAATCAGGAATCTTTCATTTGGATCCAAAGGCTTCCAAGGTAGCAGTTGGATCCAAAGACTGCAAAGTGAGAAAATTGTGGAGGGGTGTCCAAGCCCATATGTTGATCCATGAACGATTAGACTCAAAACCAACTTCACAATTATAGATCCAATGTCATTCGACAGTCCCCTTTGGATGCAGTAATTCAAAATAACACTTTCTTTAGAAACTTTACCAATCTTCATTGTCGGTAACAATTTCACAGAAATGAAAAAGTGCCAATGTTTTGAAATGGGATTCAGGAGTGTTGCGTAAAAATCAACATACCCGTTTTCTCTTGTTTCCCAGTAGTCAGTTTCGTCTGTTAAATATTGGTAAATCTCATTCATCTGGTTTCTCGTTGGGACGAAATTGGAATAGTGGTAGACATGAATGTTCTCGATCATGTATAATTTGTTGATCCATGCAAGAGTGAAAGTGATCCATCTTCCTCGCATATAAACAACTCCTTGGTTTATTCAACGCAAATTTGCATAAAATTCTTTTACCACAGGAACCATCACGGCGGCAGTAGTGTAGCACAACACTTCCCATCTTCGCCGCATTATTGTTTCTTCAATATCCGCCGTGGGATTATTCAATCTGTGATTCACAAATCCTCGTTCTTTGATTAATCTTTTCTTTGTGAGCAACTTGTTGAAGATTCGATGTGCTTCCACACTAATAAACTTTCACCGATTGAAAACTCGCATTGTGGGATTATCAGAGGAATTGGACGCCATAGGAATGAAATTGGTGGAGTTTCACTTCATTTTTGGAGGGAAAATATAAACTAGTAATCAAATTTTTGAGTTTAAAAAGACAATTCTGGCCCAAAAACCGCAATCTGAACCCATATAACCGTCAATTCGCCGGTCTAATCGTCAGCGGGATCGATGGCGCCATGGGTGAGCCTCTGTATTAATTTTGTCTGGACTCTGGGGAAAAACACATCATCGACAGCATCGAGGGTGGCGTCGACAGCGTCGAGGGCGCCATCGACGCCCAAGGCAAAATTTGCACAGTTTCGCTCTGGTCCGAATGCGTTCTAATTTTTCTTCATGGATCCAATTTTTAAGATGTTTCAAGGCTAAATAAGAGTACTAGAGTTTAATACTACCACAAACTAATGATAATTTCAAATTAAAACTACTATAACCGCGATAAAAAAAGATAAACATGGGTTGTCTCACATAAAGCGCTTGGTTTAACATCGTTAGCCCGACCTATTTAGGTGTCATTCAGGTTGACTGATCATTAAAACCTCTTTAAAATTTGGTATTTTACCCTCATAATAAGGTTTTAATTTGTGCCAATTTACTTTAAATCTATTTCCCATCTTCTGATCTTCAATTTCAACAGCTCCGTAAGTATAAATCACAGTAAAGGGTCCTAACCAACGAGACTTCAATTTTCTAGGAAATAACTTCAGCCTAGTGTTGTAAGGAAAAAACTTCTTGTTCTGGTTCAAAGTTCTTTTGGTTTATCTTCCAATCATGCCATAGCTTTAAATTTTCCTTATAAATTCTATCGTTATCATAAGAATCATTTCTTAATTCTTCCAATTTATTTAATCGTAACAATCTCTTCTTTCCAGCATCTTTTAAATTATAATTTAATTCTTTAATCACTCAATATGCTTTATGTTCCAATTATACTGGTAAGTGACAAGTCATTCCAAAAATCAGTCTGTAAGGTATCATTCCAATAAGAGTTTTATAAGCAGTCCTGTAAGCCTATAATGCATTATCCAATCTAGTGGACCAATCTATTCTACTAGGGTTTACAGTCTTTTCAAGTATTTATTTATTCTCTATTAGAAACTTCAGCTAACTCACTGGTTTGAGGATTATAGGCAGTAGAGATTCTATGAATAATATTAAATTTTTCCGCAAATCTCTGAATGTACTTATTTCTAAAATGGGATCTTCCGTCAGTGATAATCATTCTAGGCATTCCGTATCTGGTGAAAATATTTTTCATTAAAAATCTTTAAACACTTTTAGCGTCAAAATGAGGTAAAGCTTGTGCTTCAATCCATTTTGAAACGTAGTCTACTGCAATTAATATATATAATTTCCCAAATGAAGGAATAAATGGTCCCATAAAATCTAATCCCCAAACGTCAAAGATCTCAATTTCTAACATGAAATTCATAGGCATTTTATTTCTTCTAGATATATTGCCTACTCGTTGACATTGACCACAAGTTTTTATGTATCTATAAACATCTCTAAAGATGGTAGGCCAATAAAATCTAGCTTATAAAATTTTATAAGTAGTTTTATCAGTCCCAAAATGTCCTCCAAATTCAGAATCATGACATTTCTGAATGATCAGCTCAGTTTCTTCATAAAGAATCCCAAAATATCCTCCAAATTTAGAATCATGACATTTCTGAATGATTAGCTCAGTTTCTTCATAAGGTACACAGTCTTCCAAATTCAGAATCATGACATTTCTAAATGATCAGCTCAGTTTCTTCATAAGGTACACATCCTTCAAATTCAAAATCATGACATTTCTGAATGATCAGCTCAGTTTCTTCATAAGGTACACATCTCAAAAATTCAGAATCATGACATTTCTGAATAATTAGTTCAGTTTCTTCATAAGGTACACATCTTCTCATAATAGGAATACATTGTTTATATAAATAAGGCTCATCCCAAAAATATGCTTTTGCATCATGAATGAATTTTCTAAATTTCTGAATGATTAGCTCAGTTTCTTCATAAGGTACACATCTTCTCATAATCAGATCCTTATTTTATATAAATAAGGCTCATCCCAAAAATATGCTTTTGCATCATGAATGAATTTTCTTTGCTGTTGTAGTGTGAGCATAGGTGAAAAAATATCACTTACAATATAGTTAACAATATCATCATACCATGGTACTTTCCATTCATTAATATTATAAAGTTGTTCATCAGGGAAACTGTCTGTAATTTCATTGTCAGGATTGGAAATCTTCACAAATGATCAACAATTTGATTACTAGTTCCCTTTCTATCAATAACCACAAGATCAAATTCTTGCATCAAAAGTATCCATCTAATCAACCTTGGTTTCACATCCTTTTTTTGCATAAGATATTTAATAGCAAAGCGATCAGTATGCACAAGACATTTAGCTTCAATTAAATAAGATCTGAATTTATCTAAAGCATACACAATTGCTAGTAACTCATTAGCTCCAATTAAATAAGATCTGAATTTATCTAAAGCATACACAATTGCTAGTAACTCTTTCATTTAGTTCCAATTAAATAAGATCTAAATTTGTCTAAAGCATACACAATGACCAGTAACTCTTTTTCAGTCTAATTAAATAAGATCTAAATTTGTCAAAAGCATACACAATAGTCAGTAACTCTTTTTCAGTAATAATTAAATAAGATCTAAATTTATCTAAAGCATACACAATTGCTAGTAACTCTTTTTCAGTAAAGTATGAGTTAATTTGTGCATCATTAAGAGTTTTACTAGTGTAGTATATAACTTTAAAAATCTTTTCATACCTTTGTCCAAGAACAGCTTCAATAGCATAATTACTAGCATCACACATCAGTTCAAATGGTTTCTCCCAATTAGGTGAAATTATAATAGGGGATGTGATTAATTTTTCCTTTAATAACTCAAAGGCATTGAAACAGCTTTCAGTAAATTCAAATTTCTTGTCCTTTTCTAAAAGTTGGCATAGAGGTTTAGTAATTTTTGAAAAATCTTTAATAAAACGCATATAAAACCCAACATGTCCAAAAAAACTACTAACCTTTCTTACATTAGTAGGAGGTGTTAGTTTAGAAATAACTTGAAGTTTTGCAGGGTCTGCTTCCACACCATCTTCCAAAATTTTATGCCCTAAAACAATTCCTCCTGCAACCATAAATTGGTATTTCTTCCAATTCAGAAACAAATTAGTTCTTTAGCATAACTCCAAAACTTTTTCAAGGAAATTTAAGCATGCGTCAAATGATGTTAAAAATACAGAGAAATCATCCATAAATACTTTCAATCCATTATCAAATAACTTACTAAATATGGACATCATATGTCTCTGGAATGTTGCAAGTTCATTACATAATCCGAAAGGAATTCTTCGAAAAGCAAATGTTTCAAAAGGACTAGTAAATGTTGTCTTTTCTTGATCCTCATGAGCAATAGGAATTTGATGGTAACCGATATATCCATCTAAAAGCAAAAATATTTTTGCCCAGCAAGCCTATCCAATATTTGATCTAAAAAGGGTAAAGGGAAGTGATCTTTCATGGTGACAGTGTTTAATTTTCTATAATCAATGCAAATAAGCCCCTCAGTAACTTCTCTGATATGTATTAATTCATTATTTTCTTTTGTTTCAATAGTCACCCCTCCTTTCTTAGGAACACAATGAATTGGACTTACCTATGCAAATCATTTAATTATGAAATTACACATATAATTCTAGTGTCTAACTATTTCAAAATTTCCTTCTTAACTACTTCTTTCATCTTCAAATTTAATCTCCTTTGTGGATCAAATCTTGGTTTATATTGTTCATCTAATATAATTTTGTGCAGAGTTTAATCTCCTTTATGGATCAACTCTTGGTTTATATTGTTCATCTAATATAATTCTGTGCATACAAATTGAAGGACTGATTCCCTCATTAGCTAAGGCCCAACCAAAAGCTTTCTTATATCTTTTCAATGTATATAACAGTCTTTGCTTGGCTTATATTGTTCATCTAATATAATTCTGTGCATACAGATTGAAGGACTGATTCCCTTAATATCTGTCCAACCAAAAGCTTTCTTATATCTTTTTAATGTATCTAACAGTCTTTGCTCTTGAAAATCATGAAGATATAATAACAGTTAATGTAGACAAGTCTCCTAAAAATACATAGTTCAAGTGGCTAGGCAACACTTTCATTTTAAGTTCAGGTGATTTTATAATTGATGGAAATAGATTTTATCAGCATTTTCCGTAATATCCAACATCTCAAATCTTACCTGAACATAATCTAATTCTTCATTTTCTAATTCGCCCAAAATAACTTCGTCATTCTTTTCAAATTGTTCCTTCTCTACAAATTGTTCTTCTTCTTCAAAATGCTTTTTATCTTCAAAATGTTCTTTAAAATATTTGTTCAATAGATGTTCAATAATTTCCATGCGAAAATATTCATTATCTCTTTCAACAGCAGGGTATTACATAGATTTTGTAATGTTAAAAGTCACTTCTTAATCATTAACTCTCATAGTTAATTTTCCTTTTTGAACATCTATCATAGCTTTTCAAGTAGCTAAAAATGGTCTCCCTAAAATGATAGATATTTCTTTATCTTCCTCCATATCTAAAAACATTATAAATTTATCCACTTTCACTAACACATCTTCTATAACTCCCTTAGGATATGTAACTGAACGATCCACTAACTATAGAGTTTCAGAAGTAGGTGAGACTTCTCCTAATCCTAATCTTTTGAAAATTAATAGAGGCATAAGATTATTGGCTCCCAAATCACATAAAGCTCTTTCATAAAGTTTTTCACCGATAACACACAGTATAGTGAAATCCTAAATCACATAAAGCTCTTCCATAAAATTTTTCACCGATAGCACATGGTATAGTGAAACTGCCAGGATCTTTTTATTTTTCAAGAAGCTTTTTTTGAATAATTGCACTACACTCTTCGCTAAGTGCAACAGTTTCATTATCCGTGAACTTCCTTTTCTTGTTTAGAATATCTTTCATAAATTTCACATAATTGGGAATTTGCTCTAAAGCTTTTACGAATGGAATGTTTACTGTTAATTTCTTAAGAATTTCTAAAAATTTGGAAAATTGTTTATTTTGTTTGTGTTGCTTCAATATTTGAAGAAACGGTGGTGGAGGTTTCTCAACAGTAATTTTCATTGGTTTAAGTGGATATTCTAAATCTGGGTATTCATGATCCTTTTCTTTCTTTGGTTTACTGTTAACTTCTTAAGAATTTCTAAAAATTTAGAAAATTATTTATTTTGTTTGTGTTGCTTCAATCTTTGAGGAAACGGTGGTGGAGGTTTCTCCATAGTAATTTTCATGGTGTGTTTATTCTCTTTATTTTACTTCAATCTTTGAGGAAACGGTGGTGGAGGTTTTTCCACAATAATTTTCATTGGTGTAAAAGGATGCTTCAGTCTTTGAGGAAATGGTGGTGGAGGTTTTTCCACGGTAACTTTCATTGGTGTAAATGGATACTCTAAATTTGGGTATTCATGGTACTTTTTTTTCGGTATCCATTTTCTCTTTTTCAAATTCTGTTTCTTTTCGCACCCTTATTTCCAAGTCTTGTCCACTTCGTAATTGTATCGCTTTGATTTGTTCTTTTCCTTGGACTTTAGGATTTGGTTCCATAGTACTAGGAAAAGTTCTTAATGTTTGGTTACTAAGCACAGTAATGATATGCCCTAATTGGTTTTCAATATTCTTAATAGGAGTTCCTTGATTTTGTAATTGATTTCCTTGAATTTATAATTGATTTCCTTAATTCTGAAATTGTTGACCCATGTTTAATATCAGCTCTTCCATAGACAACTTCTTCTCCTTAATTTGAGTGCACTGTTAAATCTTGAAGGATAAGAAGGTCTATAGTTAACATTTCCTTGGTTGGATGAATTTCTAATTGTTGACCCATGTTTAATATCAGCTCTTCCATAGATAACTTCTTTCCTTAATTTGAGTGTTACACAATTGTGGACCCATGTTTAATATCAGCTCTTCCATAGACAACTTCTTCTCCTTAATTTGAGTGTTACTGCCTGGAGGATAAGAAGATCTATAGTTAATATTTCCTTGGTTGAATGAATTTCCTAATGGGTTCACTGGGTTGTTTGCCCATTGTTGATTTGTAGAAGAATTGTTATTCCAATTAAAATTTGGATGATTCTTCCAACGTGGGTTATAATAGTTTGAATAAGGGTTGTTGGGTCTATTAATAGCATTTATGGTCTCTGACCAAAGGAAAATATGTTGAGATTTTCATACCTATTTTATACTATTTTTAATGATATTGCAATTTAAAGAAAGGTATTTTTATGTTTTGTTGCATGAATGAGGAATTAGGGTCATTGGAGCAAAAAGATGCAAAAAGGAGCGAATTTGGAGCGAAAAAGGGCACAAAGAGGTACGAATGTTATATCAAATTGTAATAATATCATCAACAAACTTGTTAACCTATCAGAAAGCGTTGGTCTGGTCATCAAGTATTGAAATAGATTAAACTTAAAGATAAGGTTAATCTTATGGGAAGGCATGTAATGTTTAAGGTTTTGGTTGGCAAAGATTAAAGCTAGAAAATGCTCCTCATTAGGGTGATAATTTAACTCCGTAGGTATAAGATGACAACTCAAGTAGTAGAAGGCATTTTATTTACCTTCCTCATTGTATTGGACCAGTAGAGCTGAAAGAGAGTCGTCTAAAGCTACGATATAAAGTATCAATGATCTACCTGAGACCTGGGATGCTAGTATAGAAGGTAGCATTAAGTATTTTTTAATACTTTCAAAGGCCCATTGACATTTTTTGTCTCAAGTGAACTTGGCATCCTTTTTAGTCAACATAGAAAAGGGCTGACTTCTTCCTAACATATTAGATATAAAGCGTCAAAGGCATGTCATGTTCTCTTGAAGGAATCATACTTGTTTCAAGGTTTTGGGGAATGAGATTTTTAAGATAGCTTTAATCTTTCCAAGATTGATTTCAATTCCACGGTGACGGATGAAAAATCTTAAAAATTTCCCAGAGGTGACACTGAAGGTGCACTTTAAGCGATTCATTTTAAGATTAATTTGACATAGCTTTTCAAAGAAAATTCTCAAATCATACAAATGACTCTCTCTATTTGCTTTTGATGACCAGGTCTTCCATGTAGCATTGTACTTTCTTTTGAATGAGGTCAACAAAAATTCTCATCATTGTTCGCTGGTATGTCGCTCCAACATTCTTTAGTTGGAAGGGAATCACTATGTAGCAATATATTTTGATTGACATTCTAAAAGTTTTAAGTGTTGCATCATCTGGTGTCATCTTTATTTGATTATATCCAAATGACCCATACATGAAAGTGAAGATTGCTGGTGATGAAGTGCTGTCTACCATCAGCTCTGGGATTGATAATGGGAAGTCATCCTTTTGGGATGCCTTATTCAAATCTTTCAATTCAACACAGACTTGGATCTGACTGTTTTTTTTATGACTGGTACCACATTGGCTATCCATGTTGCATACTATTCTTCTAGTATGAAGTTAGCATCTATTAGTTTCTTGACTTCTATTGTTACTTTTTTTTCAATCTCGGGGCGCATCCTTCTTGGAGCTTGCTTAATTTGGAGTGCGACAACTTTTGGAGCTAACCAGGCATCTCCTCATGGCTCCAAGTGAAACAATCTTTATATTCTGCTAGTATGAGATTAGCATCTATTAGTTTCTTAAGTTCTATTGTTACTTTTTGTTCAATCTTGGGGCGCATCCTTCTCGGAGCTTGCTTGATAGGAAGTGCAACAACTTTTGGAGCTAACCAAGCATCTCCTCATGCTAATAGCTTAATCATGTATGTGGTTTCCTTTTCATTTAGTAAACAACTGATGAAAGTTGGTCTAGGTTCTTCTTTGGTTTCCAAGTTGACCTCTTTTAGTTTGTCGATTGTTGATTTGATTTCTTCTTCAAATTTTAGTGGAGCAACTTCTATCGGTGGATCTTCAAAGTCATCCACTGCTTTGGACATTCTTCATCTGATCCATTAGTAAAAACTAGGCAAAATTCTACATCTTCAACCGGCCTTACTGTTTTGAATCCAACACCTTATTTTGAGTTAAAAGTTTTATTTTTATTATTTCATAATTATTTAAAGAGGTGTAACTTATCCTTTGGCAATTTTTTAGGCACAAGACCATGTTGCACATGTTTTTTAACACACAGGGAGTACCACTCAATAGGTAAATCCATTAATTCAATAGAAGTGTATTCTTCTAGCCTTACATAAGCTTTGGAACTAGAAGAAAAACCATGGTGGAGTCTTATCAATTTTGCACCCACAACTTGTACTTTCTTGACCTCCAAACCTTTGACCTTGTTAGGATGAATTGGGGTTAGGGTCATGAAATGTACATAGTGATTGATGTTATCATACATTGATTCATACTCATTTCTTTCTTCATTTTTCAAAAAGTTCTCAAATTGTGGCCTCCTTTGATTTATTATTATTATTTAATCCTCCTCGATCTTTTCTTTCTTTGGAGTTATCTTCCAAGTCAATGCTGATAGTCAGATTCTTCCATTCAACAACCTTGTTTACTCTTCTTCACCCTCGTCCCTGGCCTTCACCTCAAATGCAAGTGCTATAAGAGTTTCTACAATCTTTTTGTGTAGGAGCGGTGAGGATTGATTGTTGGATGGGAGCTAAATGGTTCTGCTTCTGTACTTCTTTCTAATCTTAAACTTTGCTTTGCCTGGCATCTCTGGAGAAGACTATTTTCTTCATTTGAGAGTAGTAGGAAGCACCTTCTTGAGTATCTATTTCATGTATTGAGAATGGTTGTAGGTCTCCTTTGATGCATTTTTCTCGAACTCCTTAATAATAATTTATACATTGATGTAGAGATAATGGGACCATCTTGTACTAATGGGTCTATGGTCGACCCATTAAGGCATTAAATGAAGTTTCTGAGTCAAGTATATGAGATTTTGGGGTCGTTCTTACTAGATCACCAATTCTCATTGGTAGTGTTATTGATCTGAGAGCTTTTTTTTTTCTTTGTAGTTAAAGCCCTTTAACATCATCTTTCCTTTTGTAAACTTGCGAGAATCAATTTCCAGGTATGCTAATGTTCATAGATTCATTATGTTGATTGACACTTCCGGATCCACTATTTCCCTGGAGAGTGAATTTATCAATGCTGACTTAAATATATGGACGTTGGTTATGACCAGTTGTACTAAACAACGAGTCACATGCGTTAAGGTGACACCAAAATGTTTCTTTAACAAATTTTTGGATCAAGTAGGTCCTTGATAAATAATTCTCTCATCTCCTTCGCAAGATCAGAGCATTGTATATGCATAGTTTGGCAGACAACTTCTAAAGATGGGTTAATATACTGTAATCCACTTTATTACTTAGTTCATGGATTTCTTCTCGGACGAGTGCTTCTTTTGCTGGAGCGACTGACTCTTGTTGAAAAACTATCTGCTTTGATTTGAGTTTTGGAATTATTCTTGGAGGTAATAATTTCCATTCCACAAATTGACTTTTTTAATTTTATCCATTCTCTGAACTGTATTTGAGGGCATCTCTCCTAAAGTTGTAATTGGCTCTTTTAGAGGTGTCTTTGAGTCTAAGAGTTCCGAGTCAATTGCAATTGGACCTCCTTGAAGCTTGAGGATATGTGATATGCTTTTTGTGCTGTTATATCATGTACTATTGATGTCTTCTAGTTTTTTATTGACAGATTCATCGAGGTTTTGTATGATTTGATAATTTTTTTTAGGATTGAAATTCAAATTAAATTTTTTCTTATCAGTTATGTTATAACTAGAGATAGTCAAAACATAGTTAAAATTGAAACTCTTAGTGTTATTTGACCCCAAAGGGATAAAGAAATAATCATACAGAGTCAATGGGTTGAGAGATTTCTCCCCCATGTCCTAAAATAATGAATCTTTGGGAAGCTGCCCCTAGTCTACTCTTCGCATTGCTAGTTCTTATTTCTTTAGTTATCTCTTTTGATTTCTCTTAAGGTAGCTCCTCTTTTGTTATTGATGTTGGTCTAACTGGCCTCAAACTCTGGATGAAAGATTTCAATGTTGCGTTCTTGATTTGATTTAATATCTTCTTCAAAGACTTTGTCCAAACTGTATCCCACTCATTATCGACCACAGAGGTATCAATTAGAATAATTAGATAGACTAAGGTCATATTGATAGAGCCTTTTTAAAGTTCTCTCAAATACTCTTTAGGGGTCATTGTGCTTCCATTCTTTAAGTTCCTTTCAAGCCAATATTTGAAGCTAAAAAGTTCTCTATGGTGTGGCAAAGCTGTGGTATGAACAATACTAAGGGTGATCTTTCTTGTCAACTTCATTTGGTTTCAATGGCTCTGGTAATCTGAATTTAGGCTTCTTAGCCAAGTTGTAAAACATCTTCCCTACAGACTCATTCTTGAAGGGATATACTTGTTTAATCATTCTTCTATTAGCAAAGGTGACTTTCTGTCTGTGAGATAAGGTTTTGTTGACCTCACTTTTGGTTGAGGTTTAGTTTTTTCTCTTTAGTAGCGTAAGATCTAGCCGTAAGACTTTCCTACTGACTATTCATAGAAAACTAGACATGGAACCCTCACCATTAGAAATTCTACACTCTTCTTTACTCAACTTGAAGTTCCACATATTGGTCCTAACCTCTAACAGTTAGTAGGTGAGGTCACTATGGGGGAACTCAAGATGAGTTACCCTTAGGACTTCTGGACCTTAGGGTTGACCATTGGTGTTGGTCTAGGGCTAAGGCACTCACTTGCAATTACTTACACTCACAATCACTAACTACCCTAAACCCAGAATTTCTAGGCTCTAGTCAATTGATACTTTTGGAAAACTCATGTAGGTGGTCCCCTAAACCCACAAGCCCTAGACTAGGGTTTGGCTAAGACCAAAATGGGGTTTCCATTGTTCCATGGCATATTAAAGATGGTTGGCACTCCAACTTTACAAAGATGCCCAACCTAGCATTTTGCCCCTAAATTCCCCCAAATTACCTAGATACCTTTGGGACCCCAAAATTGGCCAAAATTTCCAATTCTACCCAAAATACCCAACTTGGTTCAAAAATCATTTCAAACACCTTGAAAACACCCAAAACTACCCAAAATCATCAAAAATTCCAAATTTACCAAAATACCCCTCCTTCCCCCCAAAATTCCAGAAATTTCAAAAAAATCCAAAAAATTCTCAAAACCTCCCAAATATTCTCAATTTCATTTTTCTCAACTATCACATGACCCAATTTTGCCAATTTGACCATGTTTGACCAAAACCACCAAATTGCCCTTTAAAGGCCCATATTTTCCCCAAATCACTCTAAATGTCTATTCAATTGGTCTCAATTTCCCCCAATTTTAATTCTAAACTCAAATTCACCCTTGATTTAACTGATCTAGACCAAATCCAAGTTCAATTGTTCCATGATTTGAACCCAATTTTGAGCTAAACCAAAAACCCAATTTTGGCCCTATGACTTGGTTCCACCAAATTAAACCCATAGTCCACTTAATCGGCCACAATTTTGATTGAAAAACCTTTATAACATCCACATACATCAAACTTGACCTTCAATTGGCCTTGGTGGGGCCTCAATTTCATTTTATTTCAACCTAAGTCCAAAAGCCCCAAATTTACCCCAAATTGACGATGTCTCAAAATTTCACCAAATTGAGGGCCTTAACCACAAAATTTCCACTCCATCCCTTCATGAAAAATCTTTAAAACATCTCCATTGATCATTTTAACCATTAAATTTGGACTTAGACCAAGACTAGCCCAACCTAGGGCCATGTCTAGCCCAACATGCCGAAATTGACCAAATTTTAAAAATCCTTCAAACTGACTTACCAATGGAACTCAAAATCACTTCAACCCTTCACCAAAAATCTTAATAAAAATCATATACACAATATTGATCAATCAATTGGGTCAATTGACATGGCTAACCTAGCCCGAACCCAAACTTTGATCACTTGAACCAATGCATTAAACATGACCAAACCACCTTAAAGCAATTAAATTAACTCCACCTCAGCCATTGGTTAGACCCTAAGACTGAGCCAAAACCCATCTAACCACCTAAACTAGCCATGGACTCAAATTCCCCAAAATTAAGGGATCTTATTTCCAATAATGCTCATGCTTAAGATACCCTTACCAATACTAAACCCCATTGCATTAAATTTCTTTGCTAGATTCCCCTGGATGCCCTAAGCTCCTAGCCACCTCCCCCTAGGCCTAGTCACCGGAGAAGCCAAAACCAAGGGCCACCCCCTCTTGAATTCACCCAAATCAAACCTAGAGGCCAGCTCAACCAAATCAAATTGTAGAGCTCCTCTTCCCTCCACCTAAGCACCACAATGTACCCAAACATTACTCTGAGAGCCACCCCATGGCCATTTTTATAAAAAACTCACCTCCACGTCCATGGGAGGTGTGATAAAAATTTTCTCAGAGAGAGCTTCCCAAATCACTCACAGAGCTTCTTTGAGACCTCCACAGCCCATTCCAATCGCTCCATTGCCTTGATTCGCTCTGTGTAACCATAATTTTGAGCTTGAAAATTAGGGCAGAAACAGGACATCCCTGAAAACTCCACCAAACTTCGATTGTTTGTGCTCTCACCTTCACAACAGCGAGAGAAGATAAAGCCCCATCAAATTACCCTCTGAAATAGCCCTACAATAGCTCTAGACCAACAACCAAAATCAGTCTTGATCAAAATCTCATCTAGGCTTTACAACAAGACAAGAGGCTCAATCTCTAGCCTCCTTGGAGCCCAACAAACGTGCCATGAACCTTTGATTGAAGTTTCACTTCTCAGAGCCAAGGTATAAAACTTCTCTTATTTCCGAGCCTATTTGAGCTCTCCATTTGTTTTGAGTTGATTTCATAGCATCATAACCATATGGATATGTTCTTCTAGTCTAGAAGAGCATTTATTTTTAAAAAATCATCTAATTTGGATAAGAAATGAGAGAGATCTGAAGCCTAGATGATGGAGGGTTCTCGGGCTAGGCTATCGGGGACGTTGACAGAGCATCGTCTGATCGCGTGTGTATCGAATGGACGGTCGAGATCAAGCAAGACAGGGCTTAAGAACATAAACCGCGGGTCGAGTCAAAGGCTGAGGTGGATGGCGGCGTCAAATGGGAGCGCACCGCATGGAGCTTCGGAGCCGCCGTAGGTTGAGGTGGCGTCGCGCTTTTAAATATATAAATAGGGATTTAATTAATTCAAAAAATGATCCCTAACTAAAAAATTCATATCTTGGTGCAGAAAAATCAAAAAAATAAAATAAAAATACCCTCTTGCTCAGTGAACAGAGGAGAAGAATGTGGAAATAATTTTAAGTCCTTTTGATGCATACTATATTTTTAATTAATTAAACATTGGTTTGGATGTTCTGATTCTCCATGCATGTAGTAATCACACTATGACTTGAAATTTTAGCATGTTGTTGCCTCTGTCTTAGAGAACGTTCTCTGATTTTTCCAAAGTCAGAGAAGATCCCTAGACAGAGAATCACATTCTTCAAGTTTATGTACATTATTTACTTAAAATAATCATGAAAATTATCATGTTACTTAGAAAAATCCAAGAAAATTTTGGAAGGTTTTTGATGACCAGAGAACCTTTAGGAAAATTTCTCATGAGCCAAGTCATTTAAAATACACCTAATCTTCACAAACCCTAAATCAGTAAGATAATTAATTTAAAAAAATAAAAAACAATATAATGACTTGGTTTTTTATCTCCATGGTTTTCTAGGATTCAGAGAACTCACCATAAAAATTTCAAAACATTCTAAGTTCATTTGATAACTTAAATTAATTTTTCAAGTTAATTAACATTTTTGGCACTTAAATGATTTTTTAAAATAAAAAAATAATGCAAACATTTATAAAAACTTATTTTTTCAGTTCTCTGTGATCAGGGGTATTTTTTAAAAATAAAATTATATTTAAAATAAAGACTTGATTTTTAGCCTATTTTAAATATTTAAAATTCAAAAATCCCTAAAAATTGCAAAAAATAATAAACTCGTGAAAATGTTCTAAATTGCTTCCTAAGCACTTAGGAACAATTAGAATGTTTTTCTTGTTTTTCTAAATATTGAAACTAAATTTCAAAGCTAAAAATGAGTTTTCACTAAAAATAACTCCAGTAAATCACATAAAATTCAAAAAAATATAAAATCTTCTCCTCTGAGTTCTTTGAACTCAAGAGGCCTTTTTAAAAATATGAAACTTAATTTTTCACATTTAAAATATTTTATATTTAATAAATACCCCAGAACTTAAAATAATTCTTAAAATTCACATAAAATTCAAAAATCATGAAATTTGGTCCAAAGGCTTCTCTCTTCTAAGTCTACCTCCAGTAAAAATTTCAAGGGATTAGGATTTACCTTGGTCAAGTTAGGAATTTTCTTTGAANATATTGATTCGCGCGCTTTACAAGTTAATCCGAAACTGCGTTTCTTTTTACACTAAACTCAGGCCGCGGGCCAAACGCCGCGTTTCAGGATAATCAACTTATCCTGAAACGCCCAAGCTGCCCCAAACGCACCCTTAATCGCATGGAAGAGCTTTCATGTCAAAGTTCTTATATTCAAATAATTAGGAAGAACTTGGATGCTAGTTATCTCGTACAAAGAAAATAAAACTTAACTTGAAATATAAAGAATGCATTGTTAACTTGTCATGATTATCCTGATGACCATATGGTATCTTTTTAGTTGGTTGTCTGTGTTCTAAAATCTTCAACGTATTGAAGTGTTAATTATTTTATATCATGATGAGGGACTCAACCCTTAGGTAGTTTAATGGGCTCTTGGTAGGAGTAATCACCTCCTTCGGTGAGTTCAAAAAGATGTTCACGGTGTTGTTCGCTATTGCCCAGAAGCCCCAAAAGGACACACGAGCCTTGTGGCACGTCAACCAAGGACCAGAGGAAACTCATCAAGCGTATGTCACTCGATTCCTGAAGGAAATGCTGGAAGTGTGAAATTCGGAGCTCGCAGTAGCATAGGCCACTCTGACACAAGGGCTGAGGAACAAACAATTCAAGAATTTTATGGGTTTATGTCAACCCAACTGTCTGGCTGAACTCTTGGACTTAGCCAACCACTACATTACAGCAGGGGAGTATATTCACCCCCACCAAAAATGTGAACAATTCGACTGCCACTAGAAGAAAAATGGTTTGCGAGAAGATGGCTGGAGGTCGAAGGATGGTTCACGCTTCAAATGTGAAGGAGGTAGGTCCTCTTGTGACTACAAAGAAGCCGATAGAAACAACTAAAGAGGATGCAGTTGGTTGAAAGATTGATCAGCAACCAACTAAGAAACACCAAAACTGACTCAGTTGAGAGTTTCAATGGTGGAGCTAATGGAAGTCATACAAGATAAGGAGTACTTCAAAATGGTTTCACCGATGAGAATGCGAGCATTTCAATAGAATACGAATAAATTATGCAAATACTATAAGGACCACAGTCATTACACAAAGGAGTGCAAACACCTCCGGGGCCTAGACAAAGAATTTATTCAGACCGAAAAACTCAAAGAGTTGGTAGCCTCATGGATGCAAACCCAAAGGCAGTGGAAAGCCTCTTCGAAGTTGATTTAGATGAGCCCATTTGAGCCAATATTATGCACATTATGGGAATATTTTCACAGCTTCATAGGGATAAACTTTTATCACAACAAATGGGCTCATTTATCTGGACTTATGTTTGCCTGAAAATAATCTTAACATTGCATTATATAGCAAAACTTGTTGCACTGGCTCAAAATTTTTAGTAAGAATCCTCCAATCATGTCACATCTTCCTCTTTTCTTTATAAATCTTAGCACTCAAATAAAATTCATTCATTATCTCTTCAAGCTCATTTAATTGTAATAGTCATTTCTCACCATCATCCTTTAAATTATAATTAAATTCTTTAATAGCTCAAGCTCAAGTTCAACTGGTAAATAACATGGTTTTGCAAATATTAGTCTGTATGATGACATTTCTATAGGAGTTTTATATGCAGTCCTATAAGCCCACAAAGCATAATCAAGCTTGACTGACCAATCCATTTTTGTTGGATTCATAGATTTTTTCAATATTCTTTTAATTTCATGATTGGACATTCAACCAAAACACTTGTATGAGGGTGATAAGCAGTAACAATTCGATCGTTGATATGATATTTCCTTAATAATTTCTCCATTATTGCATTCCTGAAATGACTTCCCCGGTCAGTTATGATCACTATCGGCATCCCAAATCTACAAAATATGTTTGTTCTTAAAAACTTTGCAACACTTTGAGCATTACATCGAGGTAAATCAAGAACTTTTATCCATTTGGATACATAGTCAACTGCTAACAATATATATAAATTTTTGAAAAATAGTATAAATGATCTCATGAAATCTAATCCTCAAATATCAAATATCTCAACTTCCAACACATAATTGAGGGGCACCTCATGTCTCCTAGAAATATTACATACTCGTTGGCATCAATCACAATTTTTGATATAAGTTAACATCTCTAAAGATTATAGGAAAATAAAATTCAAATTGTAAATATTTGTATGTTGTTTTATCAACACTAAAATGTCCCCCAAAATCAGAATTATGATATTTTTGGATAATTTCATAAGTTTCTTCTACATCAAAATGTCCCCCAAAATCAGAATTATGACATTTTTGGATAATCTCATAAGTTTCTTCTAATAGGCACACATCTTTAAATAATTAGATCATTTTCTTTTTTTAACAAAAACATGGGTCATCTAAAAAATAATTCTTAGCTTCAGATAAAAATTTTTTCTTCTGTTGGTATGTCAGTCCATATGGTATAATATAAATAACATTAAAGTCTACAATGCCGACATACTATGAAACACACCACTCCTTAATACTGAACAATTTTTCATCTGAAAAATGTTTATTAAATTCTTTTTCAAAACAAAGTGGTTTTTCTAATTCAAGCTTGAATAGATGCTCAACAATTTAATTCTCAACTTCCTTCCTATCTACTATCTCAAAGTCAAATTCTTGCAAAAGAAGAATTCATCGTATCAGTCTGGGTTTTGCATCCTTCTTTTTCATTAAATATTTAATATCATATGATTAGTATGCACAACACATTTGGTTCCCATTAAGTATGATCTGAATTTATCAAAAACATATACCATTGTTAATAACCCTTTCTCAGTTAAGGTATAATTGATTTGAGCTTCATTAAGAGTTCTACTAGTATAGTAGATTACTTTGAAAATCTTCTCATGCTTTTGTTCTAAAACAACACCAATAGCATAATCACTTGCATCACACACTAATTCAAAAGTTATTCCCAATTTGGTGAAACAACAATTGGTGCTATGACTATTTTTTCTTTTAATAGCTTAAAAGCTTTTAGGCACTTCTTATCAAAATAAAAAATTACATCTTTTTCAAGCAAATGACATAGAGGCTTAGTAAATTTTTAAAAGTTTTTAATATATCATATGTAGAATCCAGCATATCCTAAAAACTCCTAATTTCCCTCACATTTGTTAAATGAGGTAAATTAGCGATCACTTGAATTTTTGTAGGGTCTACTTCCATACCATTTTTTGATTTCTGATGTCATAAAATATTCCTCCTGCTATCATAAATTGACATTTTTTCTCAATTAAGGACTAAATTTATCTCTTCACAATGCTTAAGAACTTTCGATAAATGTTTTAATCAAGATTCAAATGAATTTATAAACACTAAAAAATCATCCATAAAAATTGTAATTCCTTTTTTAATTAAATCACAGAAAATAGCCATTATGCATCTTTGAAATGTAATAGTGGCATTACATAAACCAAAGGACATTCTTCTAGAAGAAAATGTACCATAGGGACTAGTAATAGTTGTTTGTTCTTGATCTTCAGGAGCTATTTGTATTTGGTGATAACCATTATATCCATCCAGAAAATAAAAGTATTTATGCCCAACTAGCCTATCCAACATTTGATCTAGAAAGGGTAGTAGAAAATGACCTTTCTTGGTGACGAGATTTAATTTTCTATAACCAAAGCATATTCACCTCCCTGTGACTTGTCTTGTTGGTATTAACTCATTATATTCATTCATAGTCACAGTCATTCCTCCTTACTTAGGAATGTAGTGAATTGGACTAACACATGCACTATCTGAAATTGGGTAGATAATTCCAGCATCTAACCACTTTAAAATTTATTTCTTAACAACTTCTTTCATAATAGGATTAAATCTTTTTTGAGGATCAGCCTTAGGTTTGCAGTTATTTTCCATATGAATTCTATGCATAAAATTTGAAGGACTGATTCCTTTAATATCAGTAATTGTCCATCCAAAGTCTTTCTTATAATTTTCAAAGTTTTCATTAAACACACTTCTTCTTCTATAGTTAATTTTGAGGAAATTATAACCGATAATGTTGATAAATCACCTAAAAAGGCATATTTTAAATGTTAAGGAAGTAACCACAACTCAAGTTCAAGAGGTTTTTCAATCGATGGACAAAAAAAATTATCCTTTTCTATCATGTCCAAAACTTCAAAAATTTCTCAAACATAATTTGAATCTTCCTTATAAAAATCTTTAAATTGATCTAATTTCTCTTCTTGCTCGTGTTCCACTACTTTCATTCCAAATTTCTCTTAATACGTTGCTTTGAAATGACATTCACTCAGATATCTTATTAGATCTATTATGTAACATTCATCATCTTTACCTTTTGTAGGATACTTCATTGATTTGGAAATATTAAACGTAATTGTTTAATCATTGACGTGCAGTTAATTCCCTTTTTTGTACATCTATCATTATTCTTCCTATAGTTGATAAATGTCTCCCCAAAATGATAGGTATCTCTTTATCTTCCTTCATATGTAGCACAATGAAATCAACAGGAAAGAAAAATTGATTCACTTTCATTAAAACATCTTTTATAACTCCCTTAAGATATGTTATTGAATGATCTACTAACTGCAGTTACAGTAGTAAGGGATATTTATCCTAATCCCAATCATTTAAATATTGACAATGACATAAGGTTAATGTTTGCACCTATCGGCACTATTTTTGGTGTGGGGTTTGCCCGTAAGAAGCTGTCGGTCATTGGAATTTGAAATCCCGTTACCTNCTTTAAGTCTTAGGGGCAAATGTGTAATTTTGAAAATTTAGCCTTAATTAACAATTAGGCTTAATTCAAAGTGGGAAATGTGTAACCTCTGATCTTAATTTGGATGTTTGAAATACAAGGGGTTAATTGGTAGAAACCAACCTTACTTTTTTAATTGAAAAGATATGTTAATAAATTTCTAAATTATTAAAATTTGGAAGTTTATTAAAATAAAATGAACCGAGAGCTTAGGGGTATGACTTTTAAAGTCAATAATTAATCAATTTAATACCCCTATTTGATTTTAAAAAAATATTCAAATCATGAATCATGACCACCTAAAGTTTAACATTTTAAAAAATAATTAAGACACTCACTTAGCCCTTAAGGGCTTATTAGTAACTTAGGCTAATTCAAGGCTGATTAAATGAGGATTAGGAAAACAAACTCAATTAAAATTAGAACATCTTTCAAACACTATAAGCCCAATTAGGACCAAAATTTGGCTAAGTGTTCCAATAACACTAACTTACCTTTTTAAGGGTCTTAAATTACAAATGATAATTACCCTATTCTTAGAGATAATTGATACATCAATGTTCAATGAGCACCAAGGGCAATTACAGGATGAATTATTAAGCAACATAATAAGTTTAGAAGAACTTGAGATTTTCCACCACACAGCGAGAGAGTAGCACGGACCTGCTTCTTTCTGTAGATATGTTGGATTTCTTGAGGATATATTAAACTTAATATATTTTTCTTGACAATATCATCCTTAATTAAACTCCTAAGGACCCACCAAGATATGACCTAGGGTTAGATAGGTCTCAAAATCTTACTCTCATGTTTCATATAAAATGCCCTAACATGCATTTTGAGTTTCAGGTGGTGGAACGAGAAGACTGGTCAGCTACGCTTTTACAGTTTTCAGCGTCGTCTTTATTATACTTTCTTACTGTACTTTTATACCTGCAAACTTGCATGCTAAACAACGATGCCACCTTGTATGAAAACTAAAACTATCAGGATAGCTACAAAACTAAAACCAAAAACCAAAACTAAAAATAAAATCAACCAAGATAAAAATTCACCCCCAAAAAATTCAAAATATAAAACAACTTAAAATTTAATCACAAACATCACACAAAACTATAACTTCAACTAAATTAAGACATCTTTATTGAATGATCAGAAATTCCTCGAAGGAGGTAACCTACGGTTGCTAACGAGGTTTCACACGGTCTAAATGAAATTATGGAACTCATTAAGTTGAGTTTAGTAAGTTCATTTGGACTAAATGAATCCAATATAAAATAGTGGTGCTGGAACAAGGGAACCGTAGGATCCTAACCGGTGTCACTCTAATCAACTTTAAAATGCGCCCCATAAAATTTAAAGAACTTTAACCATAGGGCCATGTGGATTGACTTCATAACATGACACACTAGAAAACTCAAAACTCATCGCGGCAAGGAGCTTGGAGCTAGCATGGTGGGCAGCACAGCCATCTTCAACAGCAAAACCTGTCTTCCCCAGCTAAACCAATCTTTCTTTCTTAGATATAAATAACAAAGCCATAGGACTTTGAGGTTGCTTACTTATGCAACATAAATACTCACCCTATCTTTAGGACTTTGTATAGCCCTGCTATACAATATAAGCCCTAACTCGTCTTAGGATTTCGAGGTTATCGTTTGTCATGACCTAAATCCTCACATCTTCCAGGCTATTTGTGTTATCATTTCACACGAATGTAAGCCCTAACTAATAAAATTGGCAGGATGCCCTCACATCTTTCAGGATATTTGTGTGATCATTTCACACGAATGTAAGCCCTAACTAATACTGTTATACAATATAAGCCCTAACTCGTCTTAGGATTCCGAGGTTGTCGTTTGTCACGACCTCTCTCACATCTTCCAGGCTATTTGTGTGATCATTTCACACAAATGTAATCCCTAACTAATAAAACATCTTTAGGCCTTTGTATAGCTCTGTTGTACAATATAAGCCCTAACTCGTCTTAGGATTCCGAGGTTGTCGTTCGTCACGACCTAAATCCTCAATTCAGGCTATTTGTGCGATAATTTCACATGAATGTAAGCCCTAAATAATGAAATTGACAGGAACAGACTATTTATGTGATAGTTTCACATGAATGTAAGCCCTAAATAATAAAATTGACAGGATGAAACACCTAAATATTTCTGCTTAAAACTGAAGCCAAACATTAAGATAGCTTGGGAAGTCATCGGGGTTCTCCTCTGGATCCATGACATCCCCTAGTTCTTCCTCCTTTGGACTCTACAACAAAATGTTCCAAATTTGAACCAATCTCCTTTCACACCTCTACGTCCGATCTCATTGAAATGTCCTACCCTTTGAAACTCCTTGAAGATAATATTTC
>JXCR01140806.1:145753-158713 GCA_002079205.1 Phalaenopsis hybrid cultivar
AAATATTCACTAATGATAGAACTACTTACAGAATAACTTCATTGCACAAATGTGCTCAGGAAAAGAACTTATGATTTGAGAAATGTACATAACAACACCTAACGTTATCTTTTTATATAAATTATTCTGAGTTCATAAAATCTAAGACTGAAAAATTGTGATTGCGATAGCTTAAGATTGCCGGGAAATAAAAGCGAGGAAGGTGAAATAAAGGGGAGCCTATCTCACCTTTTAGAGTAGTCAAAATCGAATGTAGATGATAATTTACAATCAAAACCTAAAAAATCCTTCTAATGAGCCATTAGGCAGACTGAAACCTGATAAAATCAAAAGAAACCTAGTATCACTTATTGCATGAATCAAAAGAATTATTACTGCAATGGACGATATGGAAAATTAGATTCAAGAGGCATTTACATTCATACCACCCAATTCCTAATTATTTACATATCAAACATATAAACTTTATTCTTTGCATTAATACTACCAATATCATTCATATCACAATTAAAAAAAGCCCTATTTTAACTTTTAAAAACTGAAATACACCTTCTCACGCATAGATAAGATAGCATATATAAATATGTAAATGCATAAGAATTGAGTGGCATGTATGCAAATCTTCCTAGATTCTAACCCACAAATTGATTAAAGAATATTAACTTACAAATTAGTGTGGCTTAGTAGTTTGATCCATAGTTTAGGCTATAAAGCAACTCTCTCCGACCTTCGCCGCCCATCATATAACCGAATTGGTGAACCAGAGACTGTAACCGCTCGTCACTATTGATGTCTATTTCACGAGAGCAACGTCGCCGAACCTTTTTAAGCATCTCTTTTGAGGGTGTGAATCCTGAATCAGCCTGACAAGGAAACAACAATGGTGAAACCTTTAGGATCACTTAATGGTAATGAAAGTATATTCATTTGATTTATTTTGANTCGTCGCCGAACCTTTTTAAGCATCTCTTTTGAGGGTGTGAATCCTGCATCAGCCTGACAAGGAAACAACAATGGTGAAACCTTTAGGGTCACTTAATGGTAATGAAAGTATATTCATTTGATTTATTTTGAGATAATTGTGATATAAATTTTGACCGATAAGAATGTGTTGCACTGATCTCAAAGCAAATCTAACGGATAAAAATTTCTTATAGATTCTAATTTTTTTTTTCCCCGAAGGAAATAAACATGATGGAAAGATACAGCATACCATTTCATCGATTATGTTAAGAGCAGCTTTGGGATCTCGGTTAGCTAGATGTGCATCCACAAGTAATGTGTATGTTGTTGCATTTGGTTTGACGCCTAAGCTGACTAAATGCTCAAAANTTTATAATAATTTTTTAGTAATTTCAAAAAACTATAATTGAATTAAAATAAATTCATTTAAAGATGCAATTAATATAATGAATTTTGCATTTTTTTTTTATTTTTTTTTGAAATATGAGAATTTAAATCCATTTTTTTTAATTATTCAATTTATTTATATTAATTATAAGCACAATTTTTCTTAATACGTAAATTTCGCGAGCGTTGAACGTTAGCTGTTTGCATGATTAGATGAATACCGGAAGTTGAGACCTAAGGGTTGCGATGGGCGTCGGATTGAGTTTCTTGAATCAAACAGCGCATACGAATTTCGGCTAATGAAAAAACGACGAGTGTTAACAATTTTGGCAGTCACAAGACTCGTGCACGTTCTTCTGCTTTCAATAAATTTCAAAAAAAGAAAAAGAAAAAAAGAAAAAAATAATTGACACATTCAAAAATAGAATAATAATAATAATAATAATAATATAGAAGATAAAAAAAAATTAGAATAATTTTTTAATGTATAGAAATATACGACATTTCTATAAAAATAAATCAAAGTTCTCAAAATCAAAGATAATTATAATTATGTTGAATCTGAATTTGTCTTGAGGTATGTCAAAGAGATCGAGTGGTGGGGACCAGAAAAGATAGACAGAGAGAAGGAGAGCGTGAAGGAGAGGGCGCACAAAAGCTTTCCTCTCATATTGATAAAAATAATATTTAAGAATCGTTAGGGTGGGGTATAAGTAAGTCAAGCCGACTCGCAAGCTCGAGCTCGGCTCGATAAGTTGTTTGTGAACTCAGCTTGATGAGCAAACAAGCCAAACTCAAGCTAACCCCAACTCAACCATCAGCTCGTGAGCAGGCTTGCTTAAAAAAATATTAATATAAATTTACTCAAAACATATTAAACTTGAATATTTTATCTTAATATATATATAATATTAATTGATTTCTCATTACTTCACTTCCTATTTGTCATTTTTTTATAACTCATACTTTAAATTAATATTATTTTCACCCTTTTATAATAAAAAATTGGTTCAAACTCGTAGATTTAAGTTCGAGCTCAAACTCGATAAAATTAAACAAATCAAGCTCAAGTCAAGGATAAGTTGAGCTGTCTAAGTATTAAATTTTAAATGTTATATAGTGAATACATATTGATTGTGTGTGTAATATTTAGATTTAATGGGAGTCAATATTGATGATATTTATTAAGCATGTGAAATTTCCAGATCTGTGAATCAATGAAGCATCATGTGATTGGCATTATTAGGTGAGTAAACTATGACATTTTGTATTACATTAAGTAAGATTCCGATAATTGAAAATACAAGGTCGAGCGGAGCAGGGTCACGAGAAAATCGAGCAAACTATTGAAGTGGAATAGGTTTACAACCGGTTTGGGGCAGCTTATTTGACGTGGTGCGTTCAAATTGGTTGAATTGAATTCACCTGTCAAAGTAGTCAAACTAAGTCTATCTATCAAAGTAGTTAAATTGAGTCTACCTATCAAAGTGGTGCAACTGAGTCCATCATAATTTATTGTGTCACTCGACACTTATATCACATTTTTCTCATCAAGACGTCGTGGACTTGCATAGTAACCTACGTGTTTCATATTTATTTTCCTTCGTGTACGAAAGGGAGGTAAGAGGGGATGGAGCAGGGCCTCTCTCTCTCTCTCTCTCACTCTCAACTGGGAAATAGAGCTCTTTTCTTTGAGCACGTCGCTGCTAATCAGAGAACTCGAGAGGACACAAAATCAGGAGCACGAAGTTTAGCTAAGTCAATCTTTACAAATTTCATCAAAAGTATCAAACGTAGAGCAAATAATTATAATTTTTTTTTTTTAATGAGAGAGAGAGAGAGAGAGAGAGAGAGAGAGAGAGAGATTTCGTTTGAGAAAACGGTGAAGTTTCGTTCCGTTGCAGTGAATGCTGATGCGTGAATTTGCTTTTATTTAGTAATGTCTCCTGAAGTTTCAACAGACATTTTTTCGTCATTTTAAACCACATATGTGTGTGTCAATCATGTTTCTAGATAGCTCTTTTTCATTGTTTCACGAATGAAATGTCCAAACTTTAGGTGTGATTTTCATGTTATGTGTATTAACATTATAAATACCTATTTCATATTTGAGTCATTTACAAACATACAGCCCAATTCCTACATATTTACATATCTAACCCTAAACTTTGCTTTTTTACATACATATATAATACCCAATTCCTACTATACTAATTTATATCACTTAAAAAATATCACAATATAACTTTCAAAACGTGAAATACACATTTTCATGCATAATTAATGTGATGAATGTAATGGGAGTCAATATTGATGATATATCTATATATTGAATTTTAGTAATTAGATATGTAAATACATAAGAATTGAGCGGCATCTATAAAAATCTTCAATTTAATGGGAGTCAATACTGATGATATTTATTAAGCATGTGAAATTTCCAGATCTGTGAATCAATGAAGCATCATGTGATTGGCATTATTAGGTGAGTAAATTACGACATTTTGTATTACATTAAGTAAGATTCCCTTCAATTGAATATACAAGGTTGATCGAGCAGGGTCACAAGAAAATCGAGCAAACTACGGAAGTGGAGTAGGTTTACAATCGATTTGGGGCAGCTTATTTGGCGTGGTTCGTTCTAAAAATAATGGATGAGGCGTTTAAATCGCAAAGCAGTTGCATTACTTAGAAAATTAAGTTAAATGCCCGTGGCCTGCATTTCTTCACGAGCCTATTACTCGTATGCTCCTCCCGATGCTCCCCTCTCACTACTGCCCTCTCTCTTACGTTTCTTTTGCCCGAGGTCACGCCTCTCTTGATCGCACCTCTCTCGTGCCTCTCTCCGGTGGCAACGGGATGCCTTCCTCCTTTACTTCTTCCCTCTGATCTTTGGTGGCAACGGGTTGCCTCTCTCCCCCAAATAGACCTTCGGAGCGCAATGATCGTAAAATGGGACTCCATATTATAACTTTTTTTAAAGACTAGAGGAAGCTTTTGAGGCTATTAACTTTTCACATGGCATTTGGTGCACATGACGGCTTGATAGTAGCTTTCATAAGTGTGGTGAATTTAGGGGGATACTCAAAGTATTATTGAAATGTATTCAAAATGCATACCCTTAATTCACACGTACAGATGCCACAAGTAACATTCTCTAGTGTAAATGAGCCAAACTGACTCGTGAGCCGGCTCAGGCTCATCTTGGTAAGTGGTTCGTGAGCTAAGCTCGAGGAGCTAACAAACCAAGGTCAAGCCACTGCCAGGCCCAATCCAGCTGATCAGCCAGTAAGCTAGCTCGTTTAAAATAATGACAATATAAAATATACTCAAAATATATGAAACCTCAAAATTTTATTTTTAAATGATTGAAAATGTCTAAAGAATTATATTTTAGATTTTATATAAAGTTGATCCGTGACTAAAGAATTTTATTATTTAGTATGAAACTCAAAATAATTTTTTGAACAAGACCATTCCAATTCAAATTAAAGATCATCCAGGGCAATTTTATAGTCAAACTGACCGTCTCGACAAAACGAACTTGATGATAACAAAATTAGTTTAATATGAATCCAAACGAGTCAAGATCAAGTGATTAAAATACTTTTTGAGGCTTCAATTTGTTAATTAAACAGTCAAAATAACTTAAAATTTGACATATTTATAGTCAATTAAGCATCTCATATAAGAGATTCCAATGAGCATATTATGACTTAATTCTAGNGCAATTTTCTATGGGACAGCAGAACCAATCGCAAAGGCCTTCACTATATTGCTTGGAGAAAGCTTTGTGTTCCTAAAGTTTACGGTGGCCTTGGATTTCATGCTGCGGTGCAGTGGCGTAGTCCACTTACAACAAGATTGGCCTGGGCTTTCATTAATGAAACAAATTCCTTCCCTTATAATTGTTTGGTTGAAATTTATCGTACAGATATTTGGCAAAGTGGAAGAAATATAAATGATTCTTGTGCTTGGAATATTATTTGTGATGGGGTTGTAAGCCTTAACAAGATAATTCAATGGGTGGTTGGTAACGGAAGAAGCATTAGTATCATGGATCACATTTGGATCCTAGATTTGTCACTTTCTAAGTGGCCCACCTACATTAATACTGAGGAAGTTGAAAACCGAAAGGTGGACGTATTGATTTTGGAAGGAAACTGGAACATACCAGCTATGCAAAATTGCTTTGGGCCAGATCTTATTGATACCATTGCTCAGGTACAAAGCAAAGCTTCTTTCTGTTCTCTCGGGGAAAAACTATGCTTTGGCGTTTGAGAAGCAATTTATTGATTTACCCAAANATTTCTAAGTGGCCCACCTACATTAATACTGAGGAAGTTGAAAACCGAAAGTTGGACGTACTGATTTTGGAAGGAAACTGGAACATACCAGCTATACAAAATTGCTTTGGGCTAGATCTTATTGATACCATTGCTCAGGTACAAAGCATACAGGCTACGCAATCTAATCCGCCAAGCTTCTTTCTGTTCTCTCGGGGAAAAACTATGCTTTGGCGTTTGAGAAGCAATTTATTGATTTACCCAAAGAAGAAAATTGGGTGTCGAAATTTAAGCTTCATCCGAGAGAGGCTTTCTTCTGGTGGAGAATTCTACATGATGCAATCCCTTCCAATGATTGGCTTTACCGCAGACGCATATCAGAGGATATATATTGTCCATGGAGATGCAATGAAATAAAAGATTATTCGCATATTTCTGCTAAGTGTAAAGTTTTGAAAGAGATTGCTTACTCTTATCATGTTGAGGGATTTATATTCCTGAATTTAATACTTNCCCCAATATTTTCTTAAGTGCCTACTTTAGTTCTCTGGAACCCACCTCCTGTAGGGTGGGTGAAATCCAATATTGATGGAAGCTTTTGTAAGGAGGCTGCTGGTGTAGGACGAGTCTTTAGGAACTCTCTGAGGAAATGCATGTTATACTTTTCCTCTCCCTCTTGGGCTTTGGATGCACTTGAAACTGAAATGATTGCTACCTTTTGGGCAATCTACCTTGCCAGGCATTGCAACATCAATAAGTTGATAATTGAGATAGATTCCTTCATTTGTATTAGATACCTAAATCATGAAGAGCCTGCTCCATGAATTTTGTTAGGTGGATTGCTAAAATACTGAGCATGTTATGCAATGTTGAAGTGATTTTCCAGCATATCTTTAGGGAAGGAAACACCCCTGCACATAGCTTGGCAGCTAGGGGGAAGGATTATGAAGAAATTGCTGTAGGGACCATACCTTCCACTCAACTTGAAATACTCCTTCATGGGGATAGTTTATTCANATAGACAGATTCCCTCATTTGTATTAGATACCTAAATCATGAAGAGCCTGCTCCATGGAATGTTGTTAGGTGGATTGCTAAAATACTGAGCATGTTATGCAATGTTGAAGTGATTTTCCAGCATATCTTTAGGGAAGGAAACACCTCTGCACATAGCTTGGCAGCTAGGGGGAAGGATAATGAAGAAATTGCAGTAGGGACCATACCTTCCACTCAACTTGAAATACTCCTTCATGGGGATAGTTTATTCATTACTTATGTTATTTGCAGGGAGTGATGGTTTTTTCTTTGTGTTTAACATAGAGAGGCCCTAAATTTTTTTGTATACTTCCTTGTATGATCTAGTTAGTTTAGAAGAGAGGGGTTTTGGTTGAGTGTTCTGCTCACTCAATATGTAATCAAACCTTCAGATTAACATGTATGGAGCTATAGCTTAGCTCTTTNACATTTTCGAAGCGGGCGACAGGATTTTGATTTCGACGACTGACAGCTTCCAACGAGCAACTCCTGAACTTTTTAGTGTTGATAGTTTCTATCAAAAATTACCCTCTAAGCTTTCAACCCAGCTTAAATTTTAATTAAGGAACAAAAGGTGGAAATTACAATGTTTCTTCTAAGAATATTATTTTCATAAATCTTTTTAAATTAATTCAAATGGGCTTAGAATTTTACTGACCTACCTCTCATGGATTAATTAAAGTACAGGAGAAGAAATCATATTTTTTAGTTTTTTTTTATTTCAATCAAAAAATGTGATTTCCAAAGTTAATTTAATTTATCAACCTAGGTTAGTGAAAAACATGGGCTAAATTTTATGAATTTTCGAATTATGTTTTAATTTTTGTAAGTATTNTTTTTTATTTCAATAAAAAAATGTGATTTCCAAAGTTAATTTAATTTATTAACCTAGGTTAGTGAAAAACATGGGCTAAATTTTATGAATTTTCGAATTATGTTTTAATTTTTGTAAGTATTTTTCTATTTTGATTGTTATTTAAATTGAAAATGTCTTTAATTATGAAAAATCAATTTTATATTTTTCATTGCTCGCCCTGACTTCATGGAACTTAAAAAATTTATTTTTTATTTTTTAGATATTTATTTTATTTTTATATTTATTATAGTGAAAAATTAGGAAAATACATTTTTAGGCATTTAAAGATACCTAACATTAATTTGAAANTCCCTGACTTCGTGGAACTTAAAAAATTTATTTTTTATTTTTTAGATATTTATTTTATTTATATATTTATTATAGTGAAAAATTAGGAAAATACATTTTTAGGCATTTAAAGATACCTAACATTAATTTGAAATTTAGGAAAGGCATTCCAATTATTCCTATGCCGTCAGAGAAAAATTTCTGACATTTTCATGCATTTTTTATTTTTTTGATTTTTAAAAATTTTTAGTTACTTTTAATTTGGAGAATAATTTAAAAATGAACTTTCTATTTCAACANGGCCAGAGAACAATTTGTGACATTTTCATGCATTTTTTATTATTTTGATTTTTAAAAATTTTTAGTTACTTTTAATTTGGAGAATAATTTAAAAATGAACTTTCTATTTCAACATGAATTTTATTTTTCTTTGGTGCCCCTATTCACAAGGATCACTCGAAACCACTTTTCATAATTTTGTTGACTTACATTTTAATTATTATAATTATTTTAGTCCAAAAATCTCATTTTTGGTTGAAAAATAGACTTTAGTGGCTTAATAAATTTAAAATGGTTTCAAATTTTTTTAGAGGCTTAATGTGTTCAATATCTTTAGTGAGGATCAATTTTTATTATTTTTTGGAATATGTTATTGTTTATTTAAATTAAAAATTTATATTTTAAAAGCATTTAAACCTATGTTTTATTTTTCTCATATTTATTTGACCACAGTGAACCTACCGAAACAAACCTTTTAATTTTATGATTTTTATTTTAATTTATATAATTATTTTAATTAAAGGAAATGACTTAACCTTTGAAATTAGGGTTTACTAACTTTAATTGTGTTTTCTGATTTTGGAAAAATTAGAGAGCACTCGTAATCATAGAGAGAATAAACCCTCAAAATATCATCCCATTGTGGTTAAATATTAATTATCTATGATTTAAATAAGTTTTATAGTATTTAGTTAATTTAAAATTAAATTTAAGTTGATTAATTTTTATTTTTTGTTCACATGATTCTCCTCTGTTCAATGAGCACAATGGTATTTTATTTTATTTTTATGATTTTTAACTCTAAGTTATGAATTTTCAAATCTTTTGAATTAAGCAAATCATTTAAATAGCTAATTTCCTACGTATCCATGTGGCACTGACTCGATCCTTGTCAGCTCCAAAACTTCATGTGGCGCGCTCTAATTTGAAGTCGCATTCCACATCAACGCTGACTCGACGTATGCTTTATATTCCAAGCTTTTATCTGACTCTCTCTCTGTCTTCTGATGGAGACATGCGCAAATGGTTGACTTCCATTCATCGTCCCCATCAAACGTAAACCAAGAATCGTTCGCACTAAAAAACTTTAATCTAACTCGATACTCAACTAAATCACAAATGTTTTGCTCCTATAGCTTCCTCTAATAAAGAAAAACACATATATACAGTTAAATGCAAGTGAAAGTCAAGTTCACTTCACAAGAGATGAAATCAAGCACAATTTTATGGTTAGTGAGCTATACTTTTACCCAAGAGGTGAGGCCTCAATTTGGTTTGTTGTAGATGTTTGTTGTGACTTTATAAAGATCCTCTATGCACCAATTTGAGATAGCATTGAGTTCAAGCAAGAGTTCAATTAAGGAGTGATTTGGGTTTGGTCTTGCAGTAGATTAGAGCGCTTAAAATGAAAGTGCTTGTATGAGAAACTACTTCCTTTGATCGTAGGAAGCTTTTGGGTTGATCAATTGGAGTTTTATTGAGTTTTACGGGGTGACCAAAAAGACCCTGGATTTCAAGCTCAGAATTAGAGATTGATAGTGGGGGAAGTGGTTAGAATTTGACTGGGATAAATCGAAGAATGTCTTAGATAGCTTTTACAAATTTGAAGGATCTCTCTAAGCAATTGATAGCACTTTGGCAATGTGAGGGATGACTTAGATGAAAGGGGACTTAAGGTTTAATTGGCCAAGCCAAGGGGTGGAGAAGTTTGCTTTGGTGGAGGGCTGAGCGGCGTAATTCACCAATGGGGGTCCACCTCATTTGATGGGTAGAAATTTGGGTTTGAGCCAAGCATGACTTTCTCGATTTTGGGTTTTCTAATAATTATGCCAGCTGACCAAACTAGAGGAGGTTGCTAGCTTGTTCAGGGATGGACAGTAAAGTTTTAATGGTGATAAGCTTGGGGCTAAGTGGGCTATTTGCATGAGTCAGTGGGATTAAATAAATTAGGCGATGTGTTCGCATAATTCTAGGGACCCTTGGTCCATGGCTCTAAAATTGGGTCCTTCATGATTTGATTAGCATTCCTGTTGGCTAATCAAGGCAAGCGAAGGTTAAGCTTTGCAAATTTCTATTCTTAGTTAAAAATGTGGTTAGAGCTAAAAATTAAATTTGGGCTTCACTAGGGATTCCTTTCAAAACTGACTAAAGGTCTAATTGATCCAATGGGATGTCATGAAGAATTTAAGAAGTGAAATTGGGGGACTTAAAATTATTTAAGGGTTGAATTTAATGGAATTTTGACATATGGTTAATTCTGGGGCAATGGGCTTGGGCTTAGATTTAGGTTAGGCTAGGGTTTGAATCTAGTTTAATTGAGGGTCCAAATTGATCTAGGGTAATGTTATGAAGAGTTTAGAATTAAAAATTGAGAGAAGCTAATTGGTTATGGGGCCAAATTTGATAAAATTTGAAGATAATATCAAATTGGGGATTTTTGTCAAAGGTTGAAATTAGGGTTTGGAAGTTGCACAATTGGGGTTCAAATTGGTGTAAATTTAGATTGGGCAAGTTGGTCATTTATTTATATTTTAAATTGGGTGAAATTTAAATGAATTTGGTGAAAATTAGGATGAATCTGGGGAATTTGGGCTTTTGGGTGCAAAATTAGGATTTTGGTCAAAATTTGTCTATTCGGTAAAAAATTGGTCAATTTGGTCAAAATTGGTTAGTTTGGTGGTTGGTCTTGATTTAGAGGAGGTTTTGAATGATTTGGGAGGTGTTGTGAATTTTTTTAACATGAGGGGTATTTTGGTAGTTTTGACAACTTTAGAAGTATCTCAAGAATTTTTGGGAAATTATGGTATTTTAGTCAATTTGGATGGTTTTAAGTGGTTTAATATAATTTTGGGAGAAAATTTAGGAATTAGGAAACTTTTAAGAATTTAGTGTTCTAAGGGTAATTTGGTAATTTTGGAACAGTCTAGGGCTAAAAGACCAAAATTTGGTGTTTAGGTGGGATTGATTTCATTGAAGATGCCAATCACAAGGTTATCTTATTTTATCCATGAGAAGTGGTTGCTCATTTTGTACCCTTCATGTGTGGGTCCTAGCCACCCTAGCCAAAGGGCTAAGAGCTTGAGGACCACCCACATGAGTTTCTAATAGAGTCAAAGGAAATATGTTCAATGGAAGTAATCTCAAGGTATTAATAATTGTGAGCAGTTGTGATGTGCTTGAGTGTGTGAAAGACCAAACCCGAGCCACCTAGGGTTGTACTAGATTCATCAGTCATATGGGGACTTATCCATGAATCCTCACTTGNTAAGTGGTAGCTCATTTTGTACCCTTCATGTGTGGGTCCTAGCCACCCTAGCCAAAGGGCTAAGAGCTTGAGGACCGCCCACTTGAGTTTCTAATAGAGTCAAAGGAAATATGTTCAATGGAATTAATCTCAAGGTATTAATAATTGTGAGGAGTAGTGATGTGCTTGAGTGTGTGAAAGTCCAAACCCGAGCCACCTAGGGTTGTACTAGATTCATCAGTCATATGGGGACTTATCCATGAATCCTCACTTGTTGGCCTGAACCTTCCAGGTGCTGGAGGTTCATGAACATCCATGCGGGTTCTAAATAGAGCAAGGAAGTGATTTGAATTTTTCTATACATGGGCTCCATCTCTCATCTTCTAGGATGGTTAAAAGGAAAGTCTTATGGCAAGATCCTATGCACTAAGAGCAATGAAAGACCTTACTAAAATTGATGTCAACAAACGGACCACCAATAGGTGTAGTGTGATAACCAGGCACACTGCATGTATTCATATTGACTGAAGTGATCAATAAAATCAATACAAACGTTCCAAGCCAACACACCAACAAAATGCAAAAAAACTGAAGAAGGCTTCTAGCGGGGTGTATCAAGTAAAGCTTAGATCAAAACTGAAGTCTCTGGAGCTCTCTCTAAAGATTTTTAGGTGTACTTCAAAACATCAAATTGACAAGTAAATTTGAAATTTATGTCATGATTTTTTGTTTGTTATTCCTTGGGGATAAAACGAGCAGGGAAAAAGATGGCTGCAATGAATGTTTGATTTGTGCTATTTTTCTATTTGATTTTCATTTTATTTTAGTAGGAATTTTATNAAAATAGAGCAAGGAAGTGCTTTGAATTTTTCTATACATGGGCTCCATCTCTCATCTTCTAGGATGGTTAAAAGGGAAGTCTTATGGCAAGATCCTATGCACTAAGAGGAATGAAAGACCTTACTAAAATTGATGTCAACAAACGGACCACCAATAGGTGTAGTGTGATAACCAAGCACACTGCATGTATTCATATTGACTGAAGTGATCAATAAAATCAATACCAACGTTCCAAGCCAACACACCAACAAAATGCAGAAAAACTGAAGAAGGCTTCCAGCGGGGTGTATCAAGTAAAGCTTAGATCGAAACTGAAGTCTCTAGAACTCTCTCTAAAGATTTTTAGGTGTACCTTCAAAACATCATATTGACAAGTAGATTTGAAATTTATGTCATGATTTTTTGTTTGTTATTCCTTCGGGATACAACCAGCAAAGAAAAAAATGGCTGCAATGAATGTTTGATTTGTGCTATTTTTCTATTTGATTTTCATTTTATTTTAGTAGGAATTTTATTTATGATTGCAACTTTAAGGAAATATCAAGAATTAAGAACATGCGATGAGACTAAATTGAGATAGAAAACAAAGGGACTCAGATCCAACTTTAAGGAAATATCAAGAATTAAGAACATGCGATGAGACTAAATTGAGATGGAAAACAAAGGGACTCAGATCCAACTTGAAGGAACGATCAAGAAGAAGTTTGCTTTGGGAAGGAAAGTACTAGAACTCACATCCAACCCAAGAGATATTAAAAGCACGAGAAAGGCCACATTAGGAA
>JXCR01140806.1:165313-185112 GCA_002079205.1 Phalaenopsis hybrid cultivar
AGGAACTCTAAACTATTCATAACCTCTAGCACTTAGTAGGTGGGGTCAGTATGGAGGATCTCAAGGAGAGTCCCCATAGGACTGTTTGACCTTAAGGTTCACCTTGGGTGTTGGTCTGGAGCTATTTCACTCACATACACTCACTACACCTAGATCCACTTAAAACCCAAAATTGTTGACTTTGATCCCTTGATCTTTTGGGAGACTGATGTAGTTGGTCCCCTAGAGGCACAATCACTGGGCGAGGGTTTAGCTAAGACTAGTACCTAGAGGACCCAAATGGGCATTTCATTGGTCCATAGCTCAAATATATTGGTTGGCACGCCAATTTTACCAAAATATCCAACTTCGCCTTTTGCCCCTTAATCCACCCAAATTACCTAATTGCTATTGAACCCTAAATTTGGCCAAAATTCCCAAATTCACCCAAAATACCCAAATTTATTCAAAAAACATTTCAAACCATTTCAAAATTCCCAAATTGCCCAAAATTGACAAAATTACCAAAATACCCTCAAATTTGCCAAAAATTACAAAAATACCATTGGTGGCCCAAACTTTCCCAAAACATCCAAAATCATTTCAAATATCTCCAAAACTAATATTGACCCTTTAATTAAATCCAATTTGACTAATTTGACCATTTTGACCAAAACCCCTAAATTGCCTTTAAAGGCTCAATTTCGCCAAATTCATCCCAAATGTCCATCAATTTGGCCCAAATTCCCCTCAATATAAATTATAAACTCAAATTCATCTTCCATGTGATCAATCCAAACCAAATCCAAACCTAATTGACCCATGCTTTGAGCTCAATTTTGATCCAACTCAAACCCCCAATTTTGACCGTATGACTTAACCCCACCAAATTGAACACCATGAACTGCTCAATTTTCCCCAATTTGCATCCTAAAATCTTCACAAAAATCCCAAATATCAAATTGAACATTCAATTGGCCTGTGTAGAGCCTCAATTTCATTTAGTTTTAACTGAAGTCCAAAACCCATAAATTTGCCCCAAATTGGCTTTGTCTCCAAATGTCATCTAATTGAATGCCCTAATTCCAACTTTGACACCCAATTAAAGTTGAGAACTCTTCATGACATTCCCATACACCATTTTCAACCATCAATTTGGACCTAAACCAGACTTAGCCCAACCTAAACCCAAGTGTAACCCAACACCCCCAAATTGACCAATTGACCAAAACTCACCAATTTGAACCTCCAAACCAATTCAAAACCACTCCAAACCTTTTTAAAACCCTTTATGACAATCATACACTATATTAATCAATCAATTAAGCTCAATGTTATGGCTAGCCTAACTTAAACCCAACTTCTAGCCATTTTGACCCAAATTGAACCCCTACATTAAAATTGGCTTAGCCATGCCAAAGTCACCGAAGTAATGNTGACTAGTGAATGTTGTTTTCTCTTGATCCTGTGGAGTAATAGGTATTTGATGATAACCAGTATATCCATCTAGAAAATAAAAATGTTTATGATTGGCATAAGGATAATTACAACGATTGTTTATTACGTTTAAAGTCTCATAAGAAGATTGAGATTCTATTATTTTTCCCAATGAGTTTTGCTCAAGCACGGGTGTTGTCTGAGAATAATTCATCGTTATTGATCTATCTTCTTTGACATAGAAGCTATTTGGGCAACTAACATAGATATTACATTAGAATAATGAATGTTAGCTACTCTTTTTGGAATTAACTTTTCATAAGGCCATTGAAAATTATTAGTAGCAATCTTTTTAATTAATGAATATGCTTCATTGAATGGTTTTGACATTAATGATCCACTGACAACATCGTCAATTTTTGATCTCAGAGATCCAACCCACCCATTATAATAAGCTTGACTTATTAACCAATTTGGAAACACATTGTGTGGACACTTTCTAAGGAGATTTTTAAATCCTTCCCAGGCTTCACAATTTGAGACAAATCTCCCAATGTTGTGATAGACCAAGATGTTAATGAATTTAACTATATCTTTATCCCTCAGTGAAAAAGGAAAAAGTCTAAGTCTGACAGCATCATTTGACATTCCATCATATTTAAATCTAGCACACAATTCAGAAAAAACTAATAAGGTGTAAAGTAGGATCTTCAGCTGGTGTTCCTCCGAACTTATTGTTTTGTACCACTTGGATAATAGCAGGTTTAAGCTCAAATGAATTGCCAGCTATAGCAGGGTTCTATATGCTCAAATGAATTTTATTTGCTATAGGATTAGCATAATTTCTTAAAGGTCTCTAATGACGTTCATTTTCATTTTCAACATTACTAAAATTCCAAGATATTTTGCTAAAATGATCTATTTATTTTTGTTATTTTTAAATTTTTCTAATAGTTCTCTCAAACTCAGAATTGTAAGGTACTAAATTTTCAGATCTTATACTACGCATAAATAAACAAAGAAAGAAATTAAAAATAACCAAACACACTTAAATAAGAAAATGTTCAAAACTAAACAACAATCACCCTTTTTTAAAATATTTTTATAATAAAATAGAATAACTTAATAATATTTTCTGTTAATTCCCCAGCAACGACACCAAAAACTTGATGTGGGTAGATTTAGTGTGTAAATTTTGCAAATATTTTTCAAAATTAAAAAATATACATGACAGATATAACAATAAATATGCAATAAAATGCCCACAAAAATACCTTTTATGAAAATAGTTTATCTTTAAAACTCTTTTTAAACAGCTAAATCCCCTTAAAAATCAACGTAACTATACATATTGCTCAAGTAATAAAGGGCTCTAATGGAGTCCTAGATATTCTTCCCACAAGGGAAGTTGGAAAAACCTATAAGTAAATTCTTAAAATTATTTTATAATTTGATAATACAAAAATAAAAGTAAAATACAAAATTTGAATATTAACTACTAAAGTGAATGCTATATTAAATGCACTTGAAAGACAAAGTTAACTAACTAAAAACTAAACTTCCAAAGTAAAATTATGAAAACTAAACAAAGTTTTTGTTAACGGAAGATTCAAATTTAGGAAAGCATCCTTCCCCTTTACAATGAGTATATGGATTGTGAAGAAATTAAAATCATTTGAAAATACATATAANTTTTTTGTTGACGGAAGATTCAAATATAGGAAAGCATCCTTCCCCTTTACAATGAGTATATGGACTGTGAAGAAATTAAAATCATTTGAAAATACATATAAAAACTATTTTGTGCCAAATAAGAGCAATCTTATTCCTTACCCTCTTCCGAGTGCTATAAAGAACATTGAATAATCCAGAGTTTGGTCCTTAATTCCGTCATTAAGCTGGGAGTATACCGACTGGCACTCCAGAGCTCCCACTACTCCCTCCTCTAAGGGTTAACAATCATGCATTTTTTTTAAGCTTCTCTGATAATAAGAAACCTACTAAAATTTATCCCATAATTTTTCAAGTCATATTTCGATTTATTTAAATAATTTAAGTCAAAATAGTCATTGTTGACCTCACTTTTTGTTGAGATTTATTTTTTCCTCTTTTATAGCCTAGGGTCTAGCCATAGGACTTTCATGTTGATTATTCCTAGAAAACTAGAAAAGGAGCCCTCACCATTAGGAACTCTAAACTATTCATAACCTCTAGCACTTAGTAGGTGGGGTCAGTATGGAGGATCTCAAGGAGAGTCCCCATAGGACTGTTTGACCTTAAGGTTCACCTTGGGTGTTGGTCTGGAGCTATTTCACTCACATACACTCACTACACCTAGATCCACTTAAAACCCAAAATTGTTGACTTTGATCCCTTGATCTTTTGGGAGACAGATGTAGTTGGTCCCCTAGAGGCACAATCGCTGGGCGAGGGTTTAGCTAAGACTAGTACCTATGGAACCCAAATGGGCATTTCATTGGTCCATAGCTCATATATATTGGTTGGCACGCCTATTTTACCAAAATATCCAACTTCGCCTTTTGCCCCTTAATCCACCCAAATTAGCTAATTGCTATTGAACCCTAAATTTGGCCAAAATTCCCAAATTCACCCAAAATACCCAAATTTATTCAAAAANAAGCTCCCACCACTCCCTCCCCTAAGGGTTAACAATCATGCATTTTTCTTAAGCTTCTCTGATAAAAAGAAACCTACTAAAATTTATCCCATAATTTTTCAAGTCATATTTCAATTTATTAAAATAACTTAAGTCAAAATATTCATTGTTGACCTCACTTTTTGTTGAGATTTATTTTTTCCTCTTTGATAGCCTAGGGTCTAGCCATAGGACTTTCATGTTGATTATTCCTAGAAAACTAGAAAATGAGCCCTCACCATAAGGAACTCTAAACTATTCCTAACCTCTAGCACTTAGTAGGTGGGGTCAGTATGGAGGATCTCAAGGAGAGTCCCATAGGACTGCTTGACCTTAAGGTTCACCTTGGGTGTTGGTCTGGAGCTATTTCACTCACATACACTCACTACACCTAGATCCACTTAAAACCCAAAATTGTTGACTTTGATCCCTTGATCTTTTGGGAGACTGATGTAGTTGGTCCCCTAGAGGCACAATCACTGGGCGAGGGTTTAGCTAAGACTAGTACCTAGAGGACCCAAATGGGCATTTCATTGGTCCATAGCTCAAATATATTGGTTGGCACGCCAATTTTACCAAAATATCCAACTTCGCCTTTTGCCCCTTAATCCACCCAAATTACCTAATTGCTATTGAACCCTAAATTTGGCCAAAATTCCCAAATTCACCCAAAATACCCAAATTTATTCAAAAATCATTTCAAACCATTTCAAAATTCCCAAATTGCCCAAAATTGACAAAATTACCAAAATACCCTCAAATTTGCCAAAAATTACAAAAATACCATTGGTGGCCCAAACTTTCCCAAAACATCCAAAATCATTTCA
Organism: Phalaenopsis hybrid cultivar; assembly: GCA_002079205.1. Classification (NCBI taxonomy): domain Eukaryota; kingdom Viridiplantae; phylum Streptophyta; class Magnoliopsida; order Asparagales; family Orchidaceae; genus Phalaenopsis; species Phalaenopsis hybrid cultivar. The sequence continues at coordinate 170,213 of JXCR01140806.1, forward strand.
AATATCTCCAAAACTAATATTGACCCTTTAGATAAACCCAATTTGACTAATTTGACCATTTTGACCAAAACCCCTAAATTGTCTTTAAAGGCCCAATTTCGCCAAATTCATCCCAAATGTCCATCAATTTGGCCCAAATTCCCCTCAATATAAATTATAAACTCAAATTCATTTTCCATATGATCAATCCAAACCAAATCTAAATCTAATTGACCCATGCTTTGAGTTCAATTTTGATCCAACTCAAACCCCCAATTTTGACCGTATGACTTAACCCCACCAATTTGAACTCCATAACCTACTCAATTTTCCCCAATTTGCATCCTAAAATCTTCACAAAAATCCCAAATATCAAATTGAACATTCAATTGGCCTGTGTAGAGCCTCAATTTCATTTAGTTTTAACTGAAGTCCAAAACCCATAAATTTGCCACAAATTGGCTTTGTCTCCAAATGTCATCTAATTGAATGCCCTAACCCCAACTTTGACACCAAATTGAAGTTGAGAACTCTTCATGACATTCCTATACACCATTTTCAACCATCAATTTGGACCTAAACCAGGCTTAGCCCAACCTAAACCAAAGTGCAACCCAACACCCCCAAATTGACTAATTGACCAAAACTCACCAAATTGAACCTCCAAACCAATTCAAAACCACTCCAAACCTTTTTAAAACCCTTTATGACAATCATACAAAATATTAACCAATGAATTAAGCTCAATGTCATGGCTAGCCTAACTTAAACCCAACTAGCCATTTTGACCCAAATTGAACCCCTACATTAAAATTGGCTTAGCCATGCCAAAGTCACCAAAGTAATGNTTCAAAGTCTTTAACTTTCTTGGGTTCTACTATTTTTTCAAATTTCACTGTTTTATTGGTGGTTGAGGGTTCTTCATATGGCTTTCCCTATCCATATTGATACTAATGTGGAATGAACATGGGCTACATATGTTGGGGTGGTTGGTAAGGTAAAGGCTTCTTTACAGGACTTGAACATCTTGTATTCCCTCAGGTTTTACCATGACATAACAGTAGGTATGAGTTGAATGGCCTCATCTTTGTAACTTTTCTGAATCTTCATCTTTGTTTGTGATAACTTCACGAGAAAATACAGTCCTCCTTGGAGGCGCGTAGCAGGCACCATCTTCATGAATACCAACTTCATGGACTAAAAATGGTTGTTGGTCTCCTTTGATGTAATTTTCTTGACCATCTTTGCAGTATTTGATGCATTGGTGTAGAGATGATAGAACTATTTTGTGTTCACAAATCCATGGTCGACCCAGTAGAGTGTTAAAAGAGGTCTCGACATCGATGATATTAAATTTAGTTGTTGTTACGAGTTTACCAACCTTCATAAGTAATGTAATTGATCCAAGAGCTCTTTCTCCCTTTTGGTTGAATCCTCCTAACATCATTTTATCGATCGTAAGCTCTTGAGCTTCAGTATCCAAATAGGCCAATGTTTGTAGGCTCATCAGGTTAATAGATGCTCTGGTATCTACTAGAACTCTGGATAACACAAATCTACCGATGTGGACGGAGATGTAGAGTGGACGATTGTGGTCAGTGATACCGAGCAGCAAGTATTCATCTGTGAAGGTTACCCAAGCTGTTCTTTCAATGAACAAACTTCATCTGAGGATGTACTTGCCAACTGAGCTAAGCAAATTTTTGGGTCAAGAAAAGTTGTAACAAGAGACTCTCTCATCTCCTTTAGACAGGATCAAAGCGTCGTCGATGCTTAATCGGGCCGACAACTTCCTAAGATGAGCTAGCACGTTGTAGTCTACTTTCTATGATCCTTTGATTTTATCTTGATTATGTGGTTCTTCCACTGGTGGTAGTGGAGTTATCTCTTCTCTGGTCATTATCTGCTTTCCTTTATCAGTGGAGCTGTTCTTGGTGGCAACACTTTTCCGCTCCTTAAGTTAACTTCTATGTCTTCTTATTCTTGAGATATCATTGTGTATCTTCTGGTGTCTCTTCCTCTTTTTTGGAAAGATCTAAGCTGATTATAAGTGGTGTACTGTCATGCTCGGTACATTGCTCCTCATTATCGGTGCTGTCGTAAGCAGTGTCATTGCTGTCTTCTTTGGACTTAACAATGAGTTCACCAGACTCAAGTACGATTTCAAGATCATTTTGGGGATTAATATCGAAGGTAGATTGGTCATAATCAGTTACGTTATCACTAGAAACAGTTATAACGTAGCCGAAATCATAATCATTATATTCATAAGACCCCGGAGGGACAAAAAAATAATCATACAAAGTCAAGGGTTTGAGGATTTCTTCCCAAATCCGAGACAACAAATCTAGTAGAGGCAGCCCCTATCCTACCCCCCCGTGCTATCAGTCTTTGTAGTGACGCTCTTCTTCTTCTTCTTTCTCCTTAACGATGATGGCTCTCCTGACGAAAACTTCATCTCGGGCTTGGTATGCTGCAGACTTTGAATGGAGGCTTGTCTTGATGAAGACTGGATCTTGTTCAGTATTTTCTTGGATAATCTACTCCAGACCTCATTCCATTCTTTATCTCTGGTACACGCAGAAGATTGTTTTGATGGATCTTGTATTTGATTGAGGACCCTCTTGAGTTCATCCCAAGTTGTACTCCATCTATCTGTTCGAGTATACTGATTGATTGCGAAGATTGGCTCGGCCTAAATCATATTTATGGAACCCTTTTCATGTTCTTTTGAATAATCTTTTGGGATTGTTATGTTCTCTTCTTTAAGGTTCCTGTCGAGCCAATCTTTAAAGAAGAAGCATTTTTCTATATTGTGCCCAAGCAACCGGTGGTATGGGCTATAATTTGGTTCATTCTTCCTATCAACCTCTTCGGGTTTCTTCGAATCTGGTAGTTTGAACTCTAGCTTCTTCATCAGACTTTTGAATATTTTAGGTATAGCTTCAATTATTGAAAGAATACATCATTTTGCATCGCTTTGAATAAGACATTTTCTTATCCCTTGTTCATGGTGATCCTTCTTGAGGTGGTTGCTGGTTGGATTGATTACTCTATTTCTGAGCATACTGTGACGAATACTTGTGTTGCTCTTCTGCATATATCTTCATCGGCTGTTTTCCGTTGTTGATGGTCGCTACTACTCCTGATTTCTTTTCAAACACTCTGGTCACCTTAGCCTTTTCGTGTGGCTCCATGTCCTTAATTTCCTTTTGAAGACTGCTGGCTTTACTGAGTAGCTTCTTAAAGGATTTGATGATGAGTCCCTTGAGCATGAAAGCTACTGGCTCATGAATGCTCTTGAGTAGAATTTCAATCGCATGATGTTTTTTATAGCTGAGGTTCACATTTCATGCTAAGGTTTCTCCACCTCAAAATATAGTCCACCAAAGTTTCTCTTGGCATTTGCTTTTCCATCATGAGCTCTCCAATAGACACATGATGTTGTGCCCCAGTAAATCTTTTCACATATAGCTATTCCAACTCAACAAATGTTTTAACTGACACGTTGGGCAAGTCAGCATAACAGTCGAAAGAAATTCTTGACAAGCTGCTGATGAACTCCTGGAAGAGTAAATATTCACCATTTGTCGTGTTGCCACAGTTGGCTCGGAAATGTGCTCTATGTTGTCAAGGATTTCATGTCCCATCAAATATCTTGAAGTTTGGCTCCACAAAACCCTTGGGGAAAGGCATGGTATCGAATTCCTCCGGGTAAGGTCTACCCTTTAGAACCAATGCACCACCCTTAGATTGGGTTAAGGAGTTCCGCACTTGTTCAATCATTTTCTTAAATTCTTTTTTTGGGATATAATACCTGATTGAGAATCCTTTCTATGTTGCTCGTCTCTGTTTGCTGAAGCAACCTTTCTTCTTTCATCTGTGATGTGTATGATTTATGGCTGATTGATCTCCGGAGAAGCCAATTACAGCACTTATGATTGCCCCTGAATAGTGACCATAGTGGTCATGGCTGCGGTCATTTCTTCTATTCTTTTCTCTAATAGAATAACTTGCTCATCCCTTAGGAAGACAACCCTACACAGTTCATCTATGACGTTCTCATCGGTGTGAGGTTGAGCCTCAGGCGCAGATGTGGTGGCTCTGGTTTCAATTACATGGACATCCATTAAATCTTCCTCCAAGTAATCATTGTAATCATAATTTTCATCATCGCTATTGATGAAATCTCCATGTTCTCGAGCTAACTCGAAAATCTCGATCCTGAGTTTCTCCACATTCTCTTCAATTTTTGATTCCTTGATCACTTTAAGATCTTGAGGACCTTTATGGACATCCTCTTTCTGGTCCTCCATCTCGCTGGCTATTGTTGCGATGATGTCAGATATTTCAGCCCCTAGTTTCATTTCCTGTCCTTGTCCCATGGGCTCACCGGACTATATCGCTGCAGCGACCTTGGGTACCCATACCTTTTTCTTTTTTGATGATGATATCTCAATACGGAGTGTCTGAGTAGAAACATCAGTATGTCAAGGGAAAGTACGCTCCCCGTGGTGCAGACCAGCTACAGTGTCAGGTAATCGTCTTTTCTTTGCCTTTGGGATTGTAGAACTGTCTCTATAATGGGTGACGGGTAAGATTTTTGGAGCCGGTCTCAACTTAACCGATTGACGGCCTGAGGTCCTCGTAGCGGTATAATCAGTAGTAATCACTGCGGTTTCAACTCTATTCCCTAAAAAAAACCAAACAGGGATGGAAGTAGGTGGCACTCTAGTTGTCTTGTGAGAAGACTGTCTGGCGGATTTCACGCCCTTAAAAAATTTCCTTCTTCATGCGAGGGGAAATTGCATCTCCCACTAATTTAAGTAACTCTTTAACCAAACATCCTTCTTTGGTAGCTATTCTTTTGAAAATTGCACTAACTCGGGTGATAGGAGGTAACTTCTTTCTCTCCTCATCATGTCCATGAATTGGTGGTAATGCGGCGGCGATTCTTTGGATACTTTTATATCCATCGGTATCCGTCAGAGGATGGAATCTACTCCCTCATAGGAATGGATAAATTTCTGGTAACTCTTCTTCAACTTGATGAGGCTCCTCCACAATGGGTGTCTCCTTGGGAGCCTGGGCTTTGATGGCCCTTCGAACTCTTCTGTTACGGTTCCTCTTTTGAGTTCGGGTCAACGGTACAGTCCTTAAACTTGATCAGATTTAAAAAAAGGGTGGTGGGATAGTTAATCCCTCAGTAGGATCATCAATAATCATTACTTCTTTCTCCTTAACAACAACGGGGCTAGCAGGTTTGGTGGGTGTCGTGGCGGTAGTAGTTTTAGACTTCTTGCAAGCAGGGAAGTCTTGAAGGTAGTTCAGGTTAAATTCTGTAGATGATTTCTATATTTCCGATGCGGCGATCTTCATCACTACTAACAGGGCTTTCTCGAGGATGACCACGAGATCTTTAAATCTACCTCCAAAAGTTTATGGTAGGAGCGAGATTACAGGCTTCGTGGATCGTTGGCAAGTTGCAGGAAAAAGTCAGTGTTAGGTAGGCCATTGCAGCATACTTGAAAACAGAAAGTTTCGGGGTTAGTTATGTGGCCAAAAACCTTGTAATCTTTTAGTGCAAGAACTGAAAGTAGAGGTTGATCTGTAGACCGGGCCGGTCTTAAGTTATGGTTGTTTTTTAAAATTTTGTTTAAGAAAAAAAATTATGAGGTGTAAAATTTAATTAGTGTAAGAAAATTTTAAATTGCGCGTAGCACAACACTATTTGGTTTAATTTATAAAATGAAAAATCAAATTTGGAAGGGAGATGTGAAGTTTTTTAGGATTGCGGGACCCATTTAGTGGCAGACAACGCCCAGGTGGAACTAGTACACTGACACACCTATTGGGGGTCCGACCCCACATGAAAATTTAAAGAGTCCTTAACGGCCTCCTGAATGGTTGAACAAATAATCCTGAAGTCTAAGGAGTTAGCTATACTTTCCCAAGATAGAAATGGGTCAAGTATGTCAATAAAAGAAGGGTAATTTTGTCCAAGAGGGACATGTACACATTACCGATGTGTGAAGATATTATTTCTTGATTTGTATGGAGAGAAAAGCTTTTCCCTAGCTGAGTCACCAGAAGCTGTCGACACTATTTTTGGTTGGAGAGTTGCCTGTAAGAAGTTGTCGGTCAACGGAATTGAAATCCCATCACCCGCTTTGGAAGGACGTTTAATTTACAAATATATTTAATTTAAAAAAAATATGAAATCAAACTAACACTATATTTTTCATAGTTTAAATTAACGTTTGTTGTACCTCAAATCATGTATCTAATCCGAAAGATAAACACAATACTTGAGGAGGAGGCTTCATCAAATAAACTAAGGAATATAGGACATCCGTTTGGTTTGCGAAATCGTTTTGTTTTCTGATAAGTTCCCCTATTTAATATAAAGAATTAAATAGAGTTTATATTAAGTTGGTTTCTAGAAAAGCTTCCTTTAACGACAATCCCCTAAAGTTAATTACATCTTAAATGACTAAAGTCACTTAAGAAGTCTCTCGCTAAAAATAAAGAAATATTATCTTCAAGGAATTTCAAAGGATAGGACTTTTCAATGAGATCGGACATAGAGGTGTTAATGGGGATTGGTTTAAATTTGGAACATTTTGTTGTAGAGTCCAAAGGAGGAAGAACTAGGGGATGTCATGGATCCACGGTAACTTCCCAAGCTATCCTAATGTTTGGCTTCACTTTTGAGTAGAACTATTTAAGTGTTTCATCCTGCCAATTCTGTTAGTTAGGGCTTACATTCTTGTGAAATTATCACACAAATAGCCTGGAAGATATGAGGATTTATGTCAAGTCAAACGGTAACCTTGGAATTCTAAGACTAGTTAGGGCTTATATTATATAGCAGGGCTGTACAAATTCCTAAAGATAAGATGAGGATTTACATTGCATAAGCAAGCAACCTCGAGGTCCTATGGCTTTGTTGTATAAGAAAGGAAGATAGGTTTAGCTAGGGAAGATAGGTTCTGCTCTCGAAGATGGTCGTACTGCCCACCGTACTAGCTCCAGGCTCATTGTCACGATGAGTTTGAGTTTCCTAGTGTGTCAAGTTATGATATCAAATCAAGTGGCTTTATGATTGAAGTTATTTAAATTTTATGGGGGCATATTATAGTTGATTAGAGCGACACCAGTTAGGATCCTATGGTTCCCTCATTCTGACACTACTATTTTCTATTGGAATCACTTAGTCCTAATGAATTTACTGAACTCAACTTAATGAGTTCCAGAATTTCATTTAGACCATGGGAAGCCTCGTTAGCAACCGTAGGTTACCTCCTCCAAAGGATTCCTGATCATCTAATAAAGACATTTTAATTTAGTTGGAGTTATAGTTTTGTGTGATGTTTGTGATTAAATTTTAAGTTGTTTTATATTTTGAATTTTGTGGGGGTCAATTTTATCTTGGTTGATTTTAGTTTTAGTTTTGGTTTTGGTTTTGTGGTTATTTTAATAGTTTTAGTTTTCATGTAAGGTGGCATTGTTGTTTAGCATGCAAATTTGCAAGTATAAAAGTACAGTATGAAAATATAAGAAAGACAACACTAAAAATTGTAAAAGCGTTCCGGGCGAGTCTTCTCGTTCCACCACCTGAAACTCAAAAGGCATGTTAAGGCAGTTTATATGAAAATATGAAGTAAAGTTTTGATGACCTATCTAACCCTAGGTCATATATTGGTGGGTCCTTAGGAGTTTAATTAAGGATGATATTTGTCAAGAAAAACATATTAAGTTTAGTAGATCTCTGAGGTATCCAACTGATCTAGAGAAAGAAGCAGGTCCGTGCTACTCTCTCGCTGCATGGTGGTCCTGAGTTCTTTTAAACTTATTATGTTGCTTAATAATTCATCATATAAACACCCTAATGCTCAATGAATAATTCATCCTTATCTAGCTGGCCACATTCTTTCCTGTCAAATGGGGGTAGAGTCACGCTTCTGACAAGCATCGTAACTACCTTCCCCTCATATATTCTTCAAACCAACTACCTCAAGAAAAGCATTCAAATTCAAGTGGAGAGAGTCTTTAAAAGATTCTTATGGACTGGTCAAAGACAATAGCTCCACTGGGAGTCTTGGTAGAAGGCAGCTAAACCAATAATAGCAGGTAGGATGGGGTTCAAGGGACTCTAGCAAATCACACAGATTAATTTCTGTAAGATGGGGATTAATTTCATAACCCAAACTTCCCTGTGGGCTAAGTTCATGTATGGAAAATATTGCAAGGGCCAGCATCCATCTCTCACTTCCAAAATAGTGGGGGACTCCAGAATTTGGACTAATATGCTTAAAATTAGACACCTTGCTGAAGATATGCACATAAGGGATTTAGGGAATGGTAAAGTGAGCTTTTGGCTTGACATTGATGTCCTAAGGACTCGCTAGCCCCCCCCCCTTCTGACTGCAACTCTAAACTCTCAATTTGTGATCTTTAGGAAGGGGACTCATGGCCTTTTATTAAGCTCCAATCCATTCTACAAGAGCCCCACCAATCTCAAGTCACTAAGGTTGTTTTTGATAAGGGTAGGAGAGACATGATTATCTGGCATAGCTATGCTAACCAAAGCTTGAAAAAAACCATCTATGCCAAACTTAGTTGTTGGGATCAAGTCCCTTGGGGTGAAGCCATTTGGAAAATATATCTTTCCTTTTCTATATCCTTCTTTTGTTGGAGATTCTTCAACAACCTTTTGCCAACTGATGATATTCTTAAACTGAAGGGATTAAGAGGGCCTCTAGATGTTATCTCTGTCAGAGATCTCAAGAGGACAATGATCACATGTTTTTTAAATGTGAATTTGCTCAAGAGGTATGGAAAGCACTCCTTACTAAAATTAAAGTTGAGAGCTTGGGCAAGGATTGGTCAAGTCTCAAAGATGGATAGAACAGCTGGAAAAGTAAAAAAGGTGAGTTTATTCCTTTTATTGTGGATTGGTTCTTGTGGATGTGCAAGAACAACAGAAAGCATGAAGACATGAATATTCAACACAATAAGGTTACTAGAAACTGTCTCCTATTTAAATAAGTTGATCCATCTCAAAAACTTTTCTAATATCAGCTTGCCTCAGACCACTGTAACCAAAATTCAAAACAATATTGAGAAAGTCATTTGGCAACCTTCTGATCTTTAAACCATAATGATTAACACTGATGGAAGCTTTTCTAAATGGGGTGCAGAGGTGGGAGAGGTTTTTAGAGATTCCTCCAGCAAATGTTTGTTATTCTTCCATGCTCCTACTAAGGCCTATGATGCTCTTGAAGCTGAGCTTATTGCTATTTATTGGGCCCTTACCTTTGTACAGAAAGCTGCATGGCATAATTTATAAATTGAGGTGGACTCTTTTCAACTGATTACCTTCCTCACCACAAAGCAGTTGTCCTCTTGGCACCAGAAGCAATGGAAACAGAAAATTGGCAACCTACACAAGATGTTCAAAGTTTTTATGTCCTTTATATACAGAGAAGGGAACCAACCTGCTAATTGGGTTGCCAGACATGGTATATATGCTAACTCCATCTCAGTGGCAACAAGGCCTCCCAACCCTCTTGCTCTCCTGCTTCATGGTGATAAGTTGGAGACTCCTTATCTCAGATTCAAGCCTAATCATCTCAAAGAATTTTAGTTTGTTGGAGCTTCTTCTCTTTTTTTCTCTTTATAAAGTTTTATTGCACTCATGTATTAATTTTGTGGATTGGTCTCCCTCCTTTATTTTGTAAGGGGACTTCTCTAGTGGAATATTTTGTAATGCTATTAAAGATCAACATGTATGGAGCCGAATAATGCTCCTTCCACATTATATATATATATATAAAACAAGAAGTAATAGTGAAACCAAAAATACCAAGATCCAAAACAGAAATGCTTCGAGAAGCTCCAGGCAAGCCTATCCCACGCCAAAAAAATGTTAGACAGTCTGAAAGATGTTGCAAACAAAATCCTTAGGAGTTAACCTACAGCTAGAAAACCTCAGATGGTGCCATAGAAGCATCAGCAAAATAACAAAAAAAGATCAGAATAATATGAAGTCGAAATGACATAGAAACAATTAGATAAGTTAGCATAGAAAGAGTACTTTCTATAGCTGTTCCGGAAAGGAACACCAAAATGCCCACAAACTGACTTGTAATCAACACAGTAGAGCCTAAAAAATAAGGCAAACCGTGAAACCAAAGGTTGGAATAAAATTGTCCACTCATCCAGGGAAAATGCAAACAGTGTGAAAATCCAACATCCATCCAATTCAAGCCATAATAAATGTATATATATATATATATATATATATATATATATATATACTCTCTCTTATACACATNTAATAAAGAAAAAGATTATAGATTTGGGGAGGGATAGTGGATTCCCATCTAAAAACAAAATAAAATACATCATTATCTTAGGGGTTCCACTATTCACAGTACAACTCCAAACAAAAAATAAAAATACATCTAAAACCAAAAAATGTATACTAAAGAGAAAAGTATAGCCAAATTTTACATGTATACCAAAACCCATGTCAATTGTAGTAAAGAAGAGCAAAGTCGAAGGAGGGAGTGTTATGTCCAAAAGGAGCAACAACAAGGTCAGACCAATCCTACAACCCGTAAGGATAATCTCTACAAAGACAAAGTGAGGCCACAAATAAATGCAAGACCGTGTACAATAACCTGTAACTTATCCAAAAAAACTGTCCAACATCCATCCAAACGAGAGAAGGCAAAACCAGGCAGTGAGCTTCAAAAACATAAGTAGAATTCCCATAATAGCAACAAATCAAAATAATAAAGATATTAATAACAACAACACCACTAATATCTAGATCAAATGAGAAATCCCACCCAGGTAAAACCAAATTCAGACCAAATTTTAGTAAACTTAACCTGGGTCATGATAGCCATTCAACATCCTTCTAAAAAATAGCAGAGGACACAATCGTGCAGTTAGAACAAATAATAGAAAAAGAAAGCTCAAAGAAGTGACAATTATGAGCTCCAGAAATGTAAAAGAGCTCGCCCAAAGAGTAAACCAAGCTAAAGCAATTATCCTGTCCAGCAAACCAAAAACTGCCACAGTAGGCCGAAAGGAGAAAACCAAAATCCTAATAATGAGGGAGCATAAGTAAAACAAAGTAGGGGGTTTCCTTAAAGTCACCCCAATTCTCTTAACCAAATAAAAGTTACAACAAAATAAAATTAAGACCAAGGTACAGGAAGCACAGCCTGGACGAAAATGAATTCTCATCATCCTTCCAATAAACATAGTAACGGTGCAGTTCAAAGAAACCAAAACTAGCCACTGTAAGCTCAAACATGAACCACACGTAGGGAAACATGTTAAAATCTAATGTATGGGGCGTCCAAATCATTTTGAATAAGAGTACGCAACAATGGGGGGAGTATTCCCCACAATTGCACTATGAACTTGCCATTTTTCTAACCAATCAGCAGGTTTGTTCCACTTTCTTTAGATAAAAGAGAAGAGAGTTTTTGGTGTTGCCTCTCTATAATAGAAATAGCCTCGAAGATACTAGAGTTTATGTTGTAAAGAACGATAACCTCAAAGCCTGAAGCAAGTTAGTGCTTAAATTACCCATCATTAATGTGAAAATGTCAAAAGATAAGTTGAGAATTTTTGTCAAACTAAATGAGCTCCATATTTATATTCTACGGAAGGATTTGATGTTGTAGACACATTTCCTCCTTCTATGTTGTTCTTCTGTACATCCTCTTCATGTTGCCTAAAGAATTAACTCTAAGCTCCTTGTTGAAGTGACAGCTCCAGGTAAGAACTTGTAGTTTTATGTTTTTCTTTCAAACATTATTCATCCAATTATCTATCAGGTATGTGTTTAGGTTTTATAGTGATCCACCCTTGCTAAAATGGCTATTGTTCCCTATCCTAAAGGATTTGTTATTACAAAAGTGAAAGTAAAAGGGTGGTAAAGGAAAATGTTGTAAGGAAACTGCTACAAAGTAAATAAATAAAATTTCAATTCATGAAAGGGCCTCTCCTACTGCTGCATGGTTAGCATCATAAATAATACTATATATATATATNAGCATCCAGTACAAAAAGGGTTAGAAATGGAATTGTAGTGAAACACAAGAAAGTAATACCAAACACATAGTAACATATGCAAGAGCAAAACTAAGTGTATGATATTGGTAAAGGTAGGCGCTTAGGGCTGGATTGTGTGCTTGCCAACCTTGAGTAAGAGCTACCACTCGATAATCAATGGAGGGCAGTCCTAACCACAATCTAGGTGATTAATCCTGGATGCTTTTAAGTTTTAATTTTCATTAAAATTTATTTCATGCAGAGTTTACTTTAACAAGCAAAGGAAATTTTCATTTTTTGTAAATACATTGGAAAGCATTGTAGTCCACCAGTTAATTACATTGATCAAGCTAGGGCTACAGGTAACCTAAGAGTATTGGGGGTAGCATTAAGAGTTGGTGAATAGTACCATCCATTTTTATCCTAGCCTTTTATTAAAGTTCCTTGAGGTAAGAGATATTATTCTAAATCTCTCATCGTTTTCCCACGATTAGCGCACATTAGCATTATCTTCATTTTCCTAGCTACGTAGACCTCTTACTTACACAAGCTTTATGATCCATATGTGTCAAAAATAAATATCTCCATTTGCTCACAAGGATTTAAATACTTTAGTGAATGCTCAAATCTTTAAGCATTAGTCTAATTAATATAAGATAAGTAGTGAAAGGAATTTCTATTGATTTAGGTGAATTGTCGGGTCCCGAAGAATAACTTTGTGGATCCCTAAAAGTTTTAATGGATGATGTTTTTGAACAAAGAATAATAAGTTCAATTGTCATTCAGAATGCAAAAAAGATCATTAAAGTGTTCAGAGAATAATCCTAAACAACTTTTGGAACCCTTTGAGCCATTTTACGTTTATTTGGACTTATTATATTATTCAATTGGTCATCCAAAGTAAAATTTAGATTCAGTGAGAATTAATCTACTATGTGCTCAATGAACCTTGATGTTTTAATTATCCCATGAACAGGGTACTCGAACTTTCACTTGATGTTTTATTTAAGACTAACGTAAATGAATGTCTTTAAGGGCACGTATAGGTCATCATGGATCTTGAACCTCGTGTTAAAGTTGGGCTTATAGTGTTTTAAAAGTATTCATGATTAATCAACTTTCTCTTTTCTAACCCTTATTAAACAAATTTAAAATCAAACCTAGCTCTCTACTAAGTCCTTAAGTCCAATTTTTAAGGTTAATTTGCAATAATCAAGATGTTGAATTGGAGGCACTTAATTCATATTAGAAGCTCACGCTTTTCATCTAATCTCCAATCAAGGGGCTAAAAATAAGTAAGATATTTTTTTCCTAGCTCAAGCCCACTACCATAGGATTATCCAATTAGGTTAACCTCCAAGTCACAATAATTTAGAAGGATTTTATTTTTTCCCTTGTTATAAAAATATGACAAGTTGGTTTCTAACACTTGACCCTGATTTTTCAATCATCCAAAAGAACTTTGTTATGATCAATACTACCCATCTACACTTTGATTTAAGCTAAAACTTAATTAGGCAATCAAAATCCCAGAATTATCATTTTGCCCCTAGGGCTTTGCACTTTATAAATCATTAACCTCAACTCAAATGACATTGAAATTTTCATGGTACCCACTCATGGGTTAATTAAAATATGAAAGGTGAAATTATGATTTTCTGTTTTTATTTAATTTTTATAATTATTTCTACTAAAAAAATATTTTCATTGTTAATTCATTTATTTAATCAAATTAAAGTTTCTATCTTTAGGAAAATTATTGAAGGCTCACCAAGTTCAGAGGACTACTTTGACCAAATTTCATGATTTTTTTAATTATATTTTATTTATTATAATTTTTTTCTTGATTTGATGGTTAATTAGAAAATACATTTTATTTTGAAAAATCAAATCTTTATTTTTTAATAACCTCTCTAACTTTAAAGAACTTAGAGAACTTTATTTTATTTTTTTTATATTTATTTTGTTTTTTATAGTTATTTGAGTGAAAAATCTGGAAAAATACATCTTAAGCATTTAAAAATAAGTCAATTTATTTATAAAATTAGGAAAATTGTTTTAAGTTGTCCTTAGTGATCAAGGAGTAATTTATGACATTTTGTAGAATTTTTATATTATTTTAATTTTTAATTATTTTTAAATTAAAAATTAGCTCCCAAATGAACTATTTATTTTAACACCAATTTTGTTTTTCTTGAGTGGCACTAGTCATAAAGAACACTCAAAATCACTTTTTATGATTTTTTTAATTATTTTATTTTATTTATTATAATTATTTTAGTGCAAAAATCCTATTTTACTTAAAAAATAAGTTTTAATATGAAAAATACTTCACATTGATTTCTAATTCTTACATAGACTTACAATTTTCAATATCTTCACTATAAATTAATTTTTATGACTTTTTAATTTATATTATCTAAATTTGTATGGGTTTTGAGGACTTAATTACATAACATAATGCACTAATTTATTCAAACTCATTTAATAGTTTTCATAAGGTCCTCTAATCAAAGTGAACCTACCAAAATAATTATGATAGTTTTCTTATTTATAGTTTAATTTATGTGATTATTTTAATAAAAATTGTCGGCACTATTTTTGGTGTGGGGTTTGCCCGTAAGAAGCTGTCGGTCATCGAAATTGAAATTCGTTGGCCGCTTCGGAAGGACGTTAAAAAAAAAATTTAGTTTTGAAAAATATGGAGTCAAACTGACCCCATAATTTTCATAGTTTAGATGAAAGAGCACTTTACCTCAAATTTTGTATCTATCCCGAAGAATGAATACAAGAATTGAGAGTGAGGCTCGATCAAATAAACTAGAGAAAGTTATGACATCCGT
>JXCR01140807.1:4943-15547 GCA_002079205.1 Phalaenopsis hybrid cultivar
CAGGTATCTCTGTGATGATTTGCTTCCCCTTCTCAGCATGCAAGGGGGATGTGGGTGTGACAATTGTGATTTCAGTATTTTCCTTCCTGGTTGATCTGTATAGTGGGATATCAACTTGATTGTTGGGTTCAGATAGCTCTCCAAGAAAATCAGCATCTAGTGGATCCTCATTAGTCTTTAGGGGTGATTCTTCTAGCCATGGATTTGTTTCCTGTCTCTTTTCTAAAATAATTTCTTCAACAATGCCCCTTGCAGCATTATCCATAATTTTTTCATTAGCTATGTGGTTTTTTCCTGCCATCTTCCTGTTTGGGGAATGTAATCTGTAACATCTATCTACAGTATGCCCAAACATCTTACAATGTGGAAAATAGTAAGGCTTTTGTTTAGCTATTATGTCCTGCCAGAACCCTTTAGCATCAGAACCAATCCAGATTCTCTTCATTTCAGGGAGTGTGATATCTCTTTCAACTTGAATTCTAGCAAGGCCAGGTCTAGCCTTATTATAGGTGGGAGAATCCACTCTCAGAGGTGTTCCCAGGGCCTACTAATGTTAAATAGAGCATTGATCTTAAAAGAGGGTAGTGGTAAACCAGGTAGCTTAAACCAGATGGGGACTACAAGAGGTTATTTACTAGGGTCAAAACCTGGAGTCCATTTGATGATCTTCATAACTGTTCCAGCAATGTTAACAGATTGTTTGGCAAACAATCTTGCATAATCTTCCTCAGCTGCCAATTGGATTAGAAGGTGCCTCCCATCCAAAAGCCCAATTTTCCAATTGCCTATAAACTTAAGAGATTCAAAAAAACTTCTAACTAGTTCCATTTTAGGATTTCCTAGCTGAAATTTGCCTACTAGAGTGAACTTAACCTCTTCTCTTAAAGCATCAATTTGCTTGGTAGTGAAGTAAAAAGCTGTTTCACCCTCTTTAGATCCAAGAGGGTGAATACAAGGACTACTTCCTTTTCTAGCAGCAGTATCATGGAATTCTTGTGGGAATACTAGAAGGTCATAATCTTGTAATGAGTCAGTGGATTGTCCAACCACTCCAGCATAAGGTGCTTTTGTCCATTGGGAATCAGTCGAAATATCAATGGAAGAGGCCATAACCCTTCCAAAACAAGCAGGTTATTGTTTAACTAGACAGTAAAAGCTATCCAGAAGTAAACAGAGAAACCTAAGAGAGTTTTCTCCCCAAAGAAGCCAGCCACTTCTGATACCCAAGGAGAGAGCAGCAAAAGAGACCAGTAGAGTTCTCCTCCCCAAAGGGAGTTCAGCAAGGAATGAAACCTCAAAAAACCAGGGGAAAAGAGAATTCCCCAAAAAATAGTGGGACAAAAGAAGAAGAAACCAATGGAACAGTGCCACTAAAGTTAGCAGGGAAAGAAGCAGCAACCCCTAATGAAACAGTGCCAAGGAAGAAAATGCAGAAACAGTAAAGAACTCTACCACCACCAACTTGCAGCAGCAGCCACACTCCCTCATCCTGCCAGAAACCCTAGCAGAGCTTCCTCCTCAGCCGCCAGCATCTTCATATCTATATATATATATATATATTCGGACTTCAGGACTGTTCAATCACCTTTTGAATAAGAAGGTTCAAGAGGCCATTAAGAACTTCTTAGTCTTTTTGATGGGTCGAACCCCCAATAGGTGTTGGTGAAATTGTTCCACCTGGGCATTGTGCACTGTAAAGTTGGCCCATACTGGGTCCTAAACTTCTCTCTTTTCCCTTTTGAGTTTGATTTGCTATTTCACAAATTAAATTGGAAGTCGTATTGCGTTTGTTCTTTAATTTTACTTATATTAATTAAATCCTTCTGCTTTCAAAATTTTATTACAAAATTCTTAAAATATCCAAAAATTAAATAAAGACTTACCTTGTCTACAGATCGACCTTTGTTAATTTTTAGTGCTCGCACTAACATTACAAGGTATTGGCCAAATAACTAACCCTAGAGCTTTCTTTTTTGTTGTTGCAATGGTGTTACCAATGCTCACTTTTTCTTGTAACCTGCTGATGAGCCGCAATGTCCGCAATGTTGCACCCACCATCAAGTTTGGAATTGTATTTGAAGATCTTGATATCATTCGCAGGAAATCATCTTTCATCATGATGAAAGTCATCGCTCCAGAGGTTCAGGAACTGTCTACTGAGTTTAACCTAAACTACGCTCAGGATTACCTTTCTTACAAGAAAGTCAAGAATATTGCCACCATGGCACCTGCTAAGCCTGTTGTTTTTGTTTCTGTTAAGGAAAAAGAAGTTATGATTGTTGAAGACCTGACTGAAGGATTGGTTGTCCCACCATCAGTATTTAAAATCACGTCAGGTTTGAGGATTGCACCGTTAACTCAAACCAAAGGAAAAATCGTAGCCATAAGGTTTAGAGTGCTGCTAAAGCCCATATTTCTAAGTGCCTATTGATGACGGTCCTCATTAGAAGGAGTCAGGATTACGGGACATCTACCCACTTCTGTAAGGGAGTAGGTTCCATCCCTTAATGGATATTAATGGGTACGAAAGTATCTAAAAGATTGCCGCTACTTTACCGTCACCTCATGGACATGGTAGGGAGAGGAAGAAGCCTTCTTCTATTACTTGAGTCAGTTCAGTTTTTCAGAGACTAGCTGCCAAAGAAGGTTGTTTAGTTGGTGAGTTACTTAAATGAGTGGGGTGTGCAGTGTCCCCTCACATGAAGAAAGAAATTTTAAGGGACGTTAGATCTACCAGATGATCTAAAAAATCAACTGAAGCTTTGCCTGCTTGCATTCCCGTCTGGCTCCGCTTGGGAAGCAGAGTTGTACCACCATTGTTGCTATCGATTCTACCGTCACTAGGCCCACAGGCTGTCGACCGATTAAGTCACATCTAGGTCTGAGAATTCTACTGATGACCAACCACAAGAACGTTCCTAAAGTTCCAAAGGAAAAAATGAAGAGCTTTCCAAGTACTGTATCTGGTCTACATCATGGGGAGCATACTTCTCTTCGACATGTCAAGGTTTCTGCTGAGACGCTTCATCTCAAGACATCACCATCAAAGAAAAAGGTATGAGTTCCGTAGGTCACCGTATCGATACGGTCCAATGAGCCCGAAGGGCAGGATCATGGAATGAAGCAAGGGTTTGAAGTATCGAGCATTTTCATAGTAATTGCTAGAGAGATTGATGAGCAAGTAGAGGATGTCTAGTAAAGTTCTTCAGATCTCAAGATGATAGGAGGATCAAAAATTGAAGAAAAGGTCAAAAAGCTCAAGGTTGAGATTTCTGAGTTGGCCTTAGAACATTGAGTTACCATTGATGACGACGAAGATTTTGACTTCAATGATTACCTCGACGAAGATTTCATGGATATTCATGTCATCAAAACCAGAGCCGCTGCATCTATGTGCGACGCTCATCCTCTCATCGAAGAGAACACCATAGACGAGCTGTGTAGGATTGTTTTCTTAAGGGATTAGCAAATCAGCCAAATGGAGTAAAGAATGGAAGAGATGGCTACTGTCATGACCGCCATGACCACAGCTTAGCGACAGTCTCAACTACCACAGTTAGCCTCCCCAGATGTCAATCAACTGGAGATTATACAAATCATAGATGAAAAGAGAGAACTTAGCTCAGCAAATAGAGATGATCAATGAAAAATGGATTGTCCATCAAGCACCATGCCAGAAAAGGAGTTTAAGCAAGTGGTCGAGCAAGTTTGGGAGGCCTTAGCCCAATTTAAGGGTGGTGCATTGATTTTGAAGGGTAGTCCTTACCAAGAGGAGTTTGACGTCGTACCCTACCCTAAGGGTTTTGTCTCACAAAACTTTAAGATATCTGACGGGACTGGAAATCCCAGGCAGCCTATAGCACATTTTCAAGCCATTTGTGGTAATATAGGCAAAAACAAAGCTTCACTCTTTTGACAGTTTGTCAGCACTTATCAGGAATCACTTTTGATTGGTATGTAGAACTTCCTAACAGATCGTGCTAAATTAGAAAACCTGTTTGTGAAGAGATTTTCTAGAGCGCAGCATCATGTGTCTATTGGAGATCTCGTAGTAGAGAAGCAAAAGCCTAGCAAGACTTTAGTGGAATATATTTTGAGGTGGAGAAACCTTAGCATGAAATGTGAACCTCAACTACAGGCACATCATGAAATTAAAATCTTGATCAAGAGCATCCATGGGCCAGTGGCTTTCATGCTCAAGGGACTCAACATTAAATCCTTCGAGAAGCAGTTCAGCAAAGGTAACAATCTTCAAGAGAAACTCAAATATATGGATTCTCATGAGAAGGTTAAGAAGTCCAAAATAACCATAGTATTTACAAAGAAGTTAAGAACAATAGCAATGATCAATAAAGGAAAACAACCAGTGAAGATAAATGCAGAGAATTCTCGTTAGTCATCATTGGAGCATGCTCAACAAGAGACACAACAGTATTGTCAGAATAGCAAGCAATCAAATCCGAGAGGATCATACCAAACACAGAATAAGAAAATGTTCATTGCGGAAAATAGGAAAGCGATGTACTCCTTTAAAGATGAAGTCGTACCCAAAATGGTCAGAAGTCTGATGAAGAAACCGGAGTTCAGATAACTAGAGCCAAAGAAACTCGAAGAGGTTGACAAGAATGGTCAACCAAATTATTGTTCATATCACAGATTGCTTGGACACTCTATAGAGGATTGTTTCTTCTTTAAAGATTGGCTCCAGAAAATCTTAAGGAAGGAAATACAATGATCTTGAAAGAATATTTAAAAGAGCTTGAAAAAGGTTCTGTAAATATGATTTTGGCTGAGTCAGTCTCTCTGTTTGACACATATACTAGAAAAGATGGATGAAGTACGAGTTGGAACAAGATTAAGAAAATACTGAACCAAATCCAGAATGCATTAGCACAAGCTTCTGTTTAGAGTCTTTAGCTTGCCATGCCCGAGATGAAGATTTTGCCAGAAGATTCAACACCATCAAAGAAAAAGAAGAAGAATACCACCACGAAGACTGATAGCACATGGGGTAGGATAGGGACTACCTCTGCTAGATTAGTTGTCCGGATTTGTGGAAGAAAATCCTCGAATCCCTAACCTTGTATGATTATATTTTTGCCCATCTCGGTTCTTATGAATATAATGATTATGATTTCAGCTACGTTTTAACTGTTTCTAGTGACAACATAATCGATTATGATCAATCTAGCTTCAATCTTGATTCCCAAACCAATCCTTAAGTCTTACTTAAGTCCGATGAACCTGTTAGTAAGATCGAAGAAGACATCAACAATACCGATTACGACAACACTGAGAGTGAGGAACCAATCCTCGAGTGCCACAGTACACCACTTTCCATCAACTCAGTTATTTCTGACAAATAAGAATTACTAGAAGATCCACTTATGAAATCTCTAGAAGAAGAAATTACAGAGGTGAACTTAAGGAGCAGGAGAGTATTACCCCCAAGAATAGCTCTGACGAATAAAGGAAAGCAAATAGTAACTCGAGAGGAGCTACATCCACCTCCGTCAATGGAAGAACCACATAATCAAAAGAAAATGGGAGGTTCATACGAAGTGGATTACAATGTGCTAGCTCATCTTATGAAATTGTCGGTCAAATTAAGCATCTACAACACTCTAATCCTACTAAAGAAGATGAAAGAATCTCTAGTTACAGCTTCGCTTGACCCAAAGATTTGCTTAGCCCAGTTGGCTAGCACATCATTGAATGAATTTTACCCATTTAAAGAAAAGCTGAGGGTAAACTTTACAGAAAAATACTTGTTGCTCGTTACCGCTAACCATAACAGACCGCTCTATATCTACGTTAACGTTGGCAGATTTGTGTTTTCCAGAGTTTTGGTAGATCCTGGAGCTTCTGTCTACTTGATGAGTATACAAACTTTAGATTATTTGGACATTGAAGCTCAAAAGCTTACAATCGATAAAATGATACTAAGGGGATTCAAACAAAAGGGAGAGAGAGCTCTCGGATCAATTACATTACTTATGAAAGTTAGAGAACTAGTAACAACCACTAAATTCCATACCATCAATGCCGAGACCTCTTTCAATGCTCTGCTAGGTTGTCCATGGATTCACGAACACAATATGGTTCCATCATCTCTACTCCAGTGCATTAAGTATTACAAGGAAGGAAAAGAACATTGCATTAAGGGAGATTTAAAATCATTTTTCAGTTCATGAAGTTGGCATTCATGAAGATGCCGCCTACTATGCACGTCTAAAAAAACTGTATTCTCTCGTGAAATTATGACAAATAAAAGATGACAAATAAAAGTGAAGATTTGGATGAGTCACAAAAGGGAGTCCATTCAGCTTTGCAGAGTTCTTTTAGTTCACACACCCGAGGTCAAGCCGTGACGTGGACGAGGAAGAGCCAACCTGATTGTTGAACGGGCTAGGCTGACCATCAACATTGATGATGAAGAAAGTTCTGAAGATGAAATAATTAAGATAAAACAAAAGAAACCATAGTACGGAATATCCTTAGAAGATATGGAGAAAAGCAAATATGAGACAATTTATGATCGGATAAACCACTACATGAACACCATGTCCCTTACTCTGATTCTCCCTTAAAAGTTCATGTGTTTAGAGGTTAAGGAGGTCCGTAGTACTGGTTCAAAGCCGATCAAGTCTTATCGTGCTTCTACTTCTAATATTTTTAAAAATCATGTAAATTTGGATGAGGATCCTAATGAATTATTAGAATTGCCTTTTGGTTACTTTTCACTTTGTGTACAAAAGTTAATTCAGCAGGGGCATTTGCCAAACAAATGTCAAAAGCTAAATTACAGCGTTTTGAAAAATTTTGGTATGTTAAAAGTCAAACTTTAAACTCAAAAGAGAGTCTGGAATTTGGTACAGTTGGACAAGTCGATGACTAAAAATTTTGCATGATTGTTACTAGTGAGTCAGAAGAAGATTGCCTCGATGCGGAGGATGACTCTACCGATCAGCTGATAGAAGATGCCATGCTATAATTTGAGCAAGAAGGGCACCGCAGGGTGGCATCATAGACTTCGACATGGACTTCGGTCAAGTTGATGTAGACTATGAAGATCCGTTGATGGACATGGTCAGCCATCGAGAAAAAGAAGGGCTACCATCGCTGTTAAAGATCAGCACCAAAAAGGATTCCTCACTGAAGGGGAAGAAAGTGATAGTGCCGTAAGATCCGATGAAAGGGACAAATCTTCTGCCATCTATGATAACTACATCAACTAGAGGCCTAGTCACTACTAATGATGAGAGACTACCAGATGCACCATTACGAAGAACTAAATGCAGAAATGCTAATAGTAAAAAACATAGAGCTTTCTTACCTGAAGAAAGAAGAAGCCAGAAGGAAGTAGAAAACTTGTTTACCCCGATTCCTGAAGGGAAAACCTACGATCCATGCATTAGAGAGACTTCCTCCAGCTTGCCTACCATAGAGGATGAGTCTGAGTTCACTACAGTGTTGATGACACCAGGGTTTCAGATAATCTTTGTGCGGGTTGCCCGACATGCAACACCAAGATTACTACACAGATAGCAGCTATAGGGGAGTTTGTGGAATGTCGAATATGCAATGTTCTCCAACTAGAGCGTTAAAACACTCTGGAGGTGTACATTTCCACCGATGATGGATTTCAGATCACTGATCACTTAATGGGAGAATCATATATTTCACTAGATATAGAGACAACACCAGCATGGATTCTTGCTGATATTGAAATGAGGGAGCGTCCTCAATAGCCTTCAATGACCACCATGGCAGAATTCGACAAAATGCATAAAGTAAGGAAAAGGGAATTTGAATTTTATGAAGAATTTCAAAGAAGATTTGTCAATATACATGAAGGCTTAGAGCTGTACACCAGAGTCTTCTATGAAAGCGACGAAAGAAGCATTCTTGATTGTATATTCGACCTAAGGATCAAGGGTTGAGCTGGTCTTCTAATGGATAGGACCTAATCTGAACCACCCAAATGGATGCTTGGAAAAGGCAAAATAACCATACAATACGGTTGTTGTTATAACTTTACCAGAGACAGACAAGGAAATCCCCTAGGGATTTTAAGAAATTATGAGGTGTATCCGTTACCTCTTATGATAAAGTGGATGATAAAGAAGTTGGTTTGATGCATCATACTTCCAACCGATTGCAATCCTAACAGTTGCATCATCAATATGTACAATGAAGACGATTGCATTCCCCCACCTATAGACCACCATGATTTTGTGAGACCTTTTTGCATGACCTCCTTCATGATCAAGAGCAATATCTTGTTCGGGAAAGAAATAAATTTCATTAGCCCCACTGAGTTTAGAGGATCCATAGAGATTCCGTTAACAGTAGGTTCAGTATTGAATCATAAGGAAAATGGAGCAGACATTGCCAAACACTGCATTTTGAGGGTACGACACCACATATTGTCTTAACTTTCAAAAGGATGGATAGTAGCAAAATGCCATAAGGATTTTAACTAGATCTTGAGTTAGAAGAGCTACAACCTTAAGAGCTATGAGAAGGTCACACCTCTAAGTACATGCAAATGGGACTCTTGTCCTGGAGCATGGCTTAGTAAGTCAGCTCGATCGGGAGCTAACTCCACCGAGGATGGACAGTCAGGGGATCCCTTTTTATATTGCATTTTGGCACAGTACATAAGATGATATATGTATCAAATATACTCATCTTATGATATAAACACAGCATGAGATATTTTCGGATGTACTTTTGATGCGTTCAACATATTGTACCTTTTGATGTTTCGACCTATGTTCAATCTGTAACACCTGTTTGAAGCAGAATAATGAAATCTATTTCAAAATTTATTTTGTTTGTTCAATTGCCCCTTTTTGTGTGATTGATAAAGAGCCACATAACCATATGTTGGTTCCGAACCACAATGAACAAAGAACAAAATAATAAATACTTTATAATAATTAAATTCAAACAAAATACTCTTTTTTGAAAATCAACCAACAAAAATTGAATTTAATATATATATATATATATATATATATATATATATATTTATATGATAATTAAATGTGATAAAAACAACAAGAAAAGAAAATAAATCAGTTGAGTTGTTTCTCTCGATTTTGAGGTCTCTTACTCTTTGCTCGCGCAGAACGACTATCTTTGTTTGCACTAATTTTCTTCACAATCCTCGCAGAATTTCACATTCTAGACAAAGATCTCACAAACTTTCACAAATTTTCCTCACCAATACCTATTTTTACATGACACATATCTATGAGTTCAACACCACAAATTTTCTACATTATTTTAATATTATTCTCGGGGACCATACCGAGACGCTAATTCTTTTCCCTTATCACCATTTCGGTTGGGTATGAGTTCAGTGCTTTCCTCCCTAATGTGACCCAATCTTTAAGATTTGTATAAGGCCCCTTGAATGGAACACAATATTCTATTCTCAATCCTCAAGATGGTATAAGAGCCCCATGAATGGAGCACGACATTCTACTCTCAATCCTCGAGATTGATATAAGACCCTCTTAAATGAAACATGTCATCTTATTCCCAATTCTCGAGGTTGTTAATTAAATTCTGACACTCTTTTTAAGATTGATACTTGAATTTCAATTCCCTTTTTGGGGTCAAAAACTAAATTCTGATTCCCTCTTTTCGAGGTAGGTACCTAAATTCTGACACCTTTTTCGGGATTGATACCTAAATTTCAATTCCCATTATGGGGCTCGTACCTAAATTGTGATTCCCTTATTTCAAGGTTGGTGCCTACATTTTGATTTTTTTTTTGAGATTAATACCTAAATTTCAATTCTCATTTTGGGTTCAGTACCTAAATTCTGATTCCCTCCTTTCGTGGTTGGTTCCTAAATTTTGATTCTCTTTCTAGAATTGATACTCAAATTTCGATTCCCCTCTCGGGATCAGTACCTATATTCTGATTCCCTCCTTTCAAGGTCTGTATCTAANTTTCCATTCTCATTTTGGGTTCAGTACCTAAATTCTGATTCCCTCCTTTCGTGGTTGGTTCCTAAATTTTGATTCTCNGTCTAAATTCTGATTCTCTTTCCAAGATTGGTACCAAAATTTCAATTCTCATTTTGAGATCAGCACTTAAATTTTGATTGCCTCCTTTGGAGATCGGTACCTAATATTCGATTCTCTTACTGAGACTGATACCTAAATTTCAATTCTCATTTTAAGATCAGTACCTAAACTATGATTCCCTTCTTTGGGGATCAGTACCCAAATTCTGATTCCATCCTTTTGAGGTCAGTACCTAAAATCTGATTCTCTTTCTGAGATTGATACCAAAATTTCAATTCTCATCTTGGGATCAGTACCATAATTCTGATTCCCTCCTTTCGAGGTTGATACCTAAATTCCAATTCTCGTTTCGGGATTAGTACCTAAATTCTGATTCCTATCTTTTGAGATCGGTACATAAATTCTGATTCTTTTTCAGATATTGATACCTAAAGTTCAATTCTCGTTCCAGGATCAGTACCTAAATTCTGATTTACTCCTTTCGAGGTTGGAACCTAAATTTTGACTCTCCTTTTTGGAATTGATACTCAAATTTTAATTCCCATCTCGAGGTCAGC
>JXCR01140808.1:8268-36875 GCA_002079205.1 Phalaenopsis hybrid cultivar
TATATATATATATATATATAAACCTTTGAAATCTCGAGGGTGGAACTTCCAAAGTCAGAGAATCGAATTTCATTATCTTACAAGCAAAAGATTTATGAGCTATTTTTATAGGGCTAGTAATAGTACAAATAATAGTCTTAGCATTTTGAGAAAAATAGTTTTCTTTTAAATTCTGAGTGCAAAGTTCAACCATAACTGATGTAAATAGAAAAATTTTAGTTATAAAAAATGATGCATATGATTAATGATAATATTGCTTAACTTTTCAAGCCCGGTTCTTTTATGTATTGCATATATTAACAAATGTTTGAGCCTATGTCTGCTTAAGCCCTTTTACCCTTTTGGATAGATTTATAACAAGAAGGGAAGTCCCCGGTACGTTTTGCAAGTCTGCATAGAATTTTTATATCATGTGACTAACATATTCTATAATATAAATTATAATACAATGCATATTACATAAATTATGGATATATAAATTAGTATAAATTATTACTATTATCTTTCAGATTCTATATTATCCATTAGTTCCTCAAATGGAATGAAACTTTGTATGTATATTAGCATCATATTTAGGTTAAGAATGAGTTTGATTTTCAAAAAAGAAAAAAAGTTCTTAGCAACATCAACCATGCAAAATTAATTACTTGTGTAATCTTGATGTAAGAAAAAAATTCCTTACATAATCTTACAATATTTGGTTAATTGCTATATCTTATAGAATAAATCACGATGAACAACTTGAATTTCATTTTACAGCCTTTACAATCAACATAGTAAATAATATTTTTAGTATGCACATGAAAAATTTGAAAAAATCAACTAGCAAAATTATTCCAAAAATATAGAAATTGAGAGTAAAAGTATTGCTTCTGGGTTTCCTATTGAAACTTTGTCCTTTAAAAGAATTAAATATACCTATAATGTATTCAATAATCAATTCCTCAAAAGCGTATATGGTTTAACATAGTGATAAATTCCTTCACCCCTGCAAGTTGTAACAGAGCGTTCCAACATGTCAAATGAAACTTAATAATATATTATTTTAATCTTTTTTTCTCTTTTTTTATTTCTAAAGGAGTCATCAGTTTATCTATCGTCGTGTACTTCCTCTTTTCAAATAAATCTCACTTTCAGATCATATGAATGACCAGAAGAAGAGAGAAACCAGAAAAAATAGACATACAACAAATATGACAAAAAAGAGAAAGAACATGGAGAGCCTACTTGCAATTAACCTCGCAAGAATAGGTCAAGCATGTCTGTCATAACAAGATAGGGCAGAAGAACCTTGGACCAGTATCTGCTAAGGAATACCTACGTAGACTACCCAAAATCAGATATTCAAGTGTATGTGTCTGTTATGGGGTCTAGAGTGCTCCCAAGGGGACGCATCCCACTTGGTTAATTACATCTTGGGGCTTGCCCAAGAACACTCTTGATTAAAAAGAGTTTTGCTTACATAAGTAGCAACCTTGCATAGGACTATCAAAGGATGGTTAACTCGCAGGGGAATGCTCGGATGCTTTCAAAGCTTCCGTTAAGCTACGAGTCAGAGAGTGAGTCTATCACGGTCACTACGTCGGCAATAGACTCATCGGCATACAAAGCCTGCAAAATAACTGAATCATCCTGACAAAAAATCCTGATATGTCAAAGCACATATAGGTCATAAAAGCGGAGGAAAAATCGTCGTATCTCAAATTGGCGACAACTTATCGACAATCAGGCCATCAAGATAATGTCAACGATGCAAAAAGGAGAGATAGAGCTCAACAAAGGTATTCAAAGAAAGGGAGGAGTAGTTTCTAGAAGGTAGAGGTAGCCGAGTCAGGGTACCGCAGACTTGTCATCCCAAGCCACTAAGACTCTAAGTCTACCTGGTCATGAAGGTAATCGACCCAACACGTCCAGAGATCTCCGATCATTAATCCGTGAATTGTGTTGTCCACGGGGGACCTCGACAACCTGAAGGTTGGAGGAACGAAGATTTGTACTATGACTATTAGGTGGAGCTCCAAGAGTTGAGACTTATATCTGTCGAAATAGCGATGATGCCACTAAAAAGAGAAGAAAAGAAGGTTCAGCTACAAAGCTGGAAACACTCCCAACAAAAGGACTTACACGCCGTCTGGGTTGGGGAGCCCTCTGATGAGATAGACACACTAGACAACCTCCTATTTAGAGCAATATGCTTTGGCCAGTCGGACCCCAAGGGACATGCAAATATGAATACAATTGTTTAGAATGATCCTTAGATATTGTGGATGCCTTATTATATGAATTGGGTGATATCCACGCTATGCAACTCATTTAAAATCTGGTCTGAAGGCTATGCAGGAAAGTAAAATACAGATTTCTAAAATCCTGAATCTTTTAATCCTAAATTTTTGTTTATCTTGAATCTTTTATTAGGATTTTTATATAGAAGAATTTACAATTTTAAGATCCTAGATAGCCTCATTTTTAATTTTCGTGATATCCCAGATAAACCAGACACGCAACAAAAAGTAAAAGCACTCTAAATATAAAAGAGGCCAATGTCGCTAGGCCAACTACATATCCCGGGAAAAAAAAAGGCGACCTGACTCAACATATACATGACCGGTCCTAGATTTATACACGAGCTACTGCTCCTGATCCTCGCAATGTGGTTCATTGCGTTTTCCGCCTTGAAATCTGTGCCCGTACATTATTTCTATTACAAACTCAGCCTAGGGACTATCAAATACATTTGAAAGAGAAAATAAAGATTTGACTTACATGAAAACAATGTTAGTGGGAAAGTCAACTGACATGCAACGTATAATGAGTCGTGTTTTCTTAATCGAGGGAGCTAAATGACACCTTTAAGCAAAACAGTTAGAATTCATTATGTGCTCTCACTTAATGATACGTGTGTGGGTGCATATATATAGACACAACTCCCTATAATAGAACATCTTAATATATTTCCATGCACATCAAGCACACGAACACACCAAAAAACACGAAAGTGATGCATTGCTAGCATAAACAAACCAGTAGAGAATAATAGCCAGAGGCGTTAAAACAATTGATCGGATTTGCAATGTAGGATGTCGTGCTACAACCCCCTCTTTTGTAGGCTTTGACCTTCCTCTTGCCCAGGATCTAGTCCTCTCATGAGATGTGTAGGACTATTTATAGAGTCCATATTGCATAAAATGAGGGATTTCAAACCACTCTTGATCAGACGAGTTTGAAGAGACCCCCTTGATCGAAAGGTGTTTGATAGACATTTGACTGTCTTAAAGATATTAGAATTTAACAATCTTAGGCTCGTTGGTTTTTTTCTCTCCGAGATGCTCGATTTGACTATAAGCATGTCATATTCGACATCCGTTTGACCTTCTAATTATAACGTAGTAATTGTTGCGGGTCTTAAGCAAGACTAATACAGAGCCTTAATTATAGTCGACAGTGAAATGCTATGCCGCTCAGAAGAATCCCATGTAGCTGGCTATATATTAATTTTCAATATCGTAACTATTATCATAATAATCATCATTATAAATTATGTTGCACTATTTTCTAAATTTTGTTGAAGTTTCTACATTTTAGTTATCTATGTGAACTGATTTAAATACCCATTATTAATTTGAATCGAATATATGAATTTTGTCTAAACAATTTTTAAATAAAAAAAATGTTCTCAATAACAATATTAAAATATAAATGTAACTAAAAGGTGAAAATATGGAAATAAAAACTCGAAATAAATTAAATTAAATTAAAAAAAATCCATCCAATTATGTATTTGCATATCTAATATCCCAACACTCACATTTACTAACATATTATTCTAATCATTACAACTCATTTTCAGGCCGCCAACTGAAGTTAGTTATTAGATGCTGCTATTCCAAATGGCTGTGATTTGTTTGTACGGGAGCAAAGAGAGCAGAAGCCAGAGTTTTGTTTCTGCCGGCCTGATGATTCAGTTGACAGTCTGCTTGATGATGATTTTTAATAGCGTTGGTAGCTCTGACTTATAGTCAAATGGCTACTAGGTAAAAGAGGCGTTTACATACCCACATAATTCTGCTATATTAACACATATCTAGTACATAAACATGCATATTTACATAGAAAAAAAAGCCACTATCATAATCATTTAAAAATTAAAATAATATATTTTTATATATAAGTAAAACAAACTGTGGCACGCAACATGGCCCAGGCATTACAAAGACTTCAAAGCAAAAAACATATATATACAAAACAGCCTTTTGATCTTTCTAAAATGAAGACTTACACCATAGCAGCTGATTTCAAGGCTTAATGCATGATTAAAATAACCAATTTTATTTGCCAATAAAGGATAACCAAAAACAGAAACTACTGATAAAAAACTAGAGTAACAGGCAACTAAAGCCTGGGAATAAGCTAAATGGCACAGCCTTTTGCTGCAAAGGTATCAGATTTCCAAGTTTCTTCACCATGATCCTAATGCTGGAGTAGATGTAAGGTGTGAGTGCTGTGGAAACATGCAGTGTTGCTGCCATTGAAGGAAGCTTCCAGCTCCAGCACCGGTGTCTACAACTTGCCCATGATCGCCATCAATCTCCATTGATTCACCATCTTCCATGGCCTCTTCTATTGTCCCACTTTCAGAAGTTGAAACTTCAAGCACGGGGTCAGAAAACTGAGAGGGAATCCAGGGAATAACAGCTAAGCTATTAGTAGAAGATGATGATTGCTGTTCCCCAACAACGTCTTCCTCAACCAAGTTCGCACAACCAGACCAGAAAACAGGATCTGCAAATCATTAATCCACATTTATCAAGACTGGATAATTTTTGGTAATTCAATGTTAATTCTTCTTCGAGTTACACGAATGGAAGTATTGTTTAAGCTAATTTAAGGGTATAATAAACCAGGAGAATAAACTAGGCTTTGAAGCTTTTTAAGTGGTTAATATTACCAATAGTTTTTTTGGAGCCATTCTGATTCCTATGTTAAGGTGTTGTTGAAGAGCAAATCTTATTTGGAGCCATCGTCTAATTACCAAACTTGGAAGACGCCAAGCGTTCATAGCATAAATGAATATATTGCTTTACAAAAGGAATGAACTTTAGCATTCTTATTTGTATCTAAATTTTCATTCATAATTGCAATAGTATGGTATCCACCTATTGCCTCGAAAGAAACATATCCACATTATCATTGTGAGGAATATGATTGCAGCTTTACAATAGAAGCACCCAGTACAACATATGAAGCGGAACATTCTAAGTTATAAATTTGAAGAACTTCTCAGAATTTAAAACTGGTTAATGAATACTAACAATGTTTCTCCTACTGAAGATAGAATACACATATTGAAAGAATGATGATAAAATTAAAAAAAAAAAATTGATATGATAAGGCTTTATAAGATTTTCATATACTTACTCTTAAGTCCACTTATAAGCTCCGTATCCACCTTCAATGAACTACCAAAATGGGAATGGTGCGGCTTAAATAAAACAAGTGCTCTTTCTTCGTTTACTGGCGCCATATCGGGCACTGTATCATCCATGACCCTTTTTAACAGCTCGTGTTCAAGTACTGGGCCTCCAATTGGACACCACTCTTCCATTATTGGATGTAATTCAGCATCCTGAATCACAAAAACAAACAATTTAAATAATCAACTTAAAATTCTCTTGATGAAAGAAGTTCACCAGATGCAAGTAATTTAGATTGGTGCAGAGCAAGCAATTGTAACAAATGTATAAGTTATATTTAATTTTATTAATTTTTTTATTTGGTAGGACTCATGAAACAAAGCTCAGGATATTGGAATCCTAGCATACTTGTTAGTTGCTTCGAAATGCAAGCCCTATTGTTGTCAAGTAATGTAAGAAATGCTCATGAATTTAAAGATTTACTTAGACCGCCTATTCTGCTCTATTTCACAGCAATTTTAATCCAATTCCATAACTGCTTTCAAACAAAACTGATCAGAATCATAGTTTGAATGAATTTGATTCAGTTTTTTTATGAACCTACTGATCCCAATATTAAAAATTTTTGTTTTTCTAATTTCAATCAGATGGTTTGAAATAAACAAATTTACATTAAAAATAGAATATAGTTATCATCTCCCAAAATTATGATTTATAATCATATGCTAAATATTTAAGTTCATTGTCTTTATTATAAATATTGTATATTGAATATGATAAAAATACCATCCTTGCCTTATTATTAAATCATTTAAATCCTATTAAAATAATTTTGATATTTATTACATCAAGTTGTTGAACCGAAGTTAAACCATTAAATCTTAATCATCTCCTATCCAATCAATGTTTGATCCAGTTATTAAAAACTTGAAAAAAGTGTACCTTGTTTCTCTTATATTTTTATATTCATGCACTGACATGGTCACCCATATTGCTTCATATTGTGATTATTGTCATTAACCCTAGTTGACTTCAATGATCTTTGACTCATTTAAAATTTCTATTAAAATTGTCTGTTGAATTTTCTTAAATCAGAACAACAACATCTATTTCAAAAAGCATAACCAACTCTATCCTCTCGGGGTGTTGTAGTTCTTATGAATTTGTCATAAAAGACTGATATGATATGATTGGTTCTTATATTAAGTTACTAAGTGAAGCTGGCCTTCAAATTAATGTTAATGAAAATATTGTACTTTTATAAATAAAATCTATTTTGAGACATTGAGGATAAAATAAATAAATAAAACAAAACTTCGCTCCTAGCCAAAGTTTTATTCTCCTACTACTAATTTCTAGAGCTGATGGCATCCACGAATTGTCATCTATGTGTATTCTCTTCTCTGATTCTCTCCTACCCAACCATTGGAATTGCTGGCATCCTCAAATTGACAATTATCAAGATAAATGAAAACATGATCATATCAATGGAATTAATTTATAAACTAACTTCTTTTATTAACTTAATACATTAACTGATCATATGACAATATCATTTCAGAGTGCCTCAATTTTATTTTTCCAATAAACTAAAATTGATTCATAAACGCTTACTTAACGGATAATCCAACAACCTCCATTACTTTAAAATGCGCCCTTTGTTTATTTGAAGAGCAGCGTTAATACATTTCTAGAAGGTAAGAAAATCACTACAAATAAGGGTAACGGCTAGAAAACTTGGACACATTTAAGGTTTTTTTTTTCGAAATAAAAAAAAGGTTTAAAAATAGGGGGTTTTGAAAATAGAACACAAGAACTGCTTTCTAATCTTCAGAAGAAAAAATTTCTCCTCAATAAAGTAAGAAACAGAGAATGAAGACAATTATAGAAGAGTGCCACCGATAAATAAAAAACCAAGCTTGTAGATGCGCAAAACAAAATCAGATTAGTTCTGCAGAGGAAACATAATATTATGGGGAAGTACCGAGTAAAATTTATAAATCCACTACATCACACAAGCAAGCGATATAAATTAATCAAGTGCACGAGCTAATATAAATTATGATAACATTCAAGATCCGAAAAGTAACAACAATTCAATTTGAACTTCCGCCGATCAAGCTCTCTTTTGTGAAAATTCTCAACTCCATATCTCCTAAAAGCCCTATTTCAACGGGATCAACAATAAAAAGAGTAAAATAAAATAAAATAAAACTGAACCAATCAGGATATAAAAAATAGTTTATAATGTTAAAACCAACGAAACCCCATAAAAGAAATGTAAATATCGACAGAAAAAGTAAATAATCAACTCACCAGCCTCCTAATCTTCCTGGCCGGAGCGCAGAGCGGTAAATCAGANATAAAACTGAACCAATCAAAAAAATAGTTTATAATGTTAAAACCAACGAAACCCCATAAAAGAAATGTAAATATTGACAGAAAAAGTAAATAATCAACTCACCAGCCTCCTAATCTTCCTGGCCGGAGCGCAGAGCGGTAAATCAGAGAAATCTTGATATACCCCGTCGAAACTCTTCCTCTTCATCCTTTCCAGCACAAAATTCGCCATCTCGATCAAAACTACCTTGAACCTTGCTTGACTCCCTCACCTTTGTTTTCAATTAGGGTTTACTGAGGGCTGGAAGCAGAACAAAATAAAGGAAGCCAAAGATTTTTACCTGCTTATCAGATTTCTCTCGACCTTTCCAGAACTCCACTTTCCTTGTTTGTTTGAGATTTATATAGGAAAAAGCTAGTACAGAATTCCCGCGGGGCAGTGACAATATTGTCCAGATTACATAAATGCCCCAAATTTTTAAAGCTCTTGNATTATCAGATTTCTCTCGACCTTTCCAGAACTCCACATTCCTTGTTTGTTTGAGATTTATATAGGAAAAAGCTTGTACAGAATTCCCGCGGGGCAGTGACAATATTGTCCAGATTACATAAATGCCCCAAATTTTTAAAGCTCTTGTCCCTTCGTAGCTTAAGCTATAGCCCTTTTATGGTAATTCTGGCTGCGAGAAGACGTGGTTAGAAGACGTGGTTATGGACACGTGGTGTGCTGATTTGTGGAAAGCCCCGCGAGTGGTGGGGGGATGGGGATCCAGCAATTTCTCTCGGATATATAATTTTTCTTATTTTAAATGATAAATAAAAATTAAAGAATATAAGAACCAGGCGTTGCAGTTATAAGTAAAGGTCTGTTTGGAGCAGCTATAATTTATTGAATAATTTGTCTGTTTAAAAATAATCTGTCGATGATTTAAGAACAAAAGCTACTATAAATTTTCATTTTCTTGGAAAAATCAGACTGCAGTCAGAAGATTGTTAGTGGAAATACTGTTTTCAGTGTTTTGAAAACGCATAAGCTGTCAAAACGCAATTTACCCAAACAGACCAGATGCTGCGTTTTCAAAACACCGCCACACTAAATAAACTGTCCGAAACGAGCCCTAAGCTTATTTTGTTTGAATTAACTCACATTCGGCTTTATTTTGGGTTGCACTCTAGCTTATAAATTGTATTTATTTCATCACATTTGACTTGAGAATAAAATTTTTATTTTAAAATATTCTCATCCCCACATCATAATGAAGAGCAAATGAAAATTAAGGGTATGTTTGGGGCAAGTGCAGCTTATTCAGCTTATCCAGTAAGCAGTTTATCCTGATAATCTGGCTAACGGTTTAGTTTGTGAGTTTCGACAATAGCTGATTCTGGATCAATGATCATTCTGCCCCTATTTTGTATAAATTGTTTAGTTGTTTGGTTTGTGCGTTTGAAAAATAACTTATTTGCAATTTTTTGTAGTTAAATGAACGATATGTCACGGAGAAGTTGTAATTTTTTCAACAAAAATGTAATGTATATATGTTAGATATTTTTAAACCATTTAACCCCCTTCAGAATCATTCGGCACATACATACCCAAAAAAAAATACAACATAACATTATTTTATATGGAATGTGACAAGTTGTAAAATTAAAGTTCAAATGTTAAGACATGAAAATACAAAAGAGTTGAGTTACATTTATATCTCTCATATATTTCCGATCACATTAAAGAAACACAGTTACATATACAAAAGTGAAATACACATTCACACACTAATATTGAGTATCATGTGACCCAAAAAAAGAAAAAATAACATGTTAAAATTATAAGGAAAAAAATGATAATATTGACTTTAAAATGTAGAAGCATATCACGACGAATGTTGTAGGGTTCTGACATCCCAATATATTGAGAAAATCTGTCTGACTGGGATATCGTAGAAACGGAAGTACTCGAACCACAAACGGTGTTCTCAAGTTGTGATACCGTCGAACTCCAAGCAGCGATGTCCAGTTGGGATATCGTAGAAACTAATGTACTGTCGACCCATCTGAATAAATTGCAGTTCTGCGGCCTGTGTGACCCCGCATGCACCCATAGAATTGCCACTAGTAACTATGTGGCTGGCATGACGTGAGTAACAAGGATGGTAGCCCGCAATGACACATCACTTGTCCGGACTTCCTTGAATACTTGGAGCTCATTGTCCTGCAATTATTAGAAAAATAGTAGATCAGTCAATTCCACACAACTTAAATTTTTTTTTTGTTTTTGCATTTAGTACTGCTTACATCGAGGGAAGGGTGGGAGCATATTAGACAAAGTATAAGTATAAATGATAATTAATTGCAGAGTTCGTATGAGTGCAATTATTACCGCTAACTTCTCAGTCCATCATTTCTCTGAAGCATCCACAATATGCTTGACAGGATCCCAACTCAATTCCGTCGATCTTTGTTTAAGTTCCTTCCAAACCTTGCACTCTTTTTTTAGCTGATCTGACTTGTTCTTGAATTTCAATCTATCGTAATCTCGTCCTGTCAATTCGTTAAACTTATTGGAAATATTCAGTCACATTTCTTTATTAAAGTAGGCAGTGGGTCTATTTCCAAGTTCAATATCCTTAATACAGAGATTACAAAAAATGATGGTCACTTCCTAATCCCACATTGCTGATGTAGTCACTTCTTTGTTTTTAGTCATAATGAGACTAATAAAAAATATGAATCAAATAATGCACTCATATTGATAGTAAAATAAAACATCAATAGAAAGAATAACATAGCCTTAGATAACAAAGAAGTCATGTAATGAAATTCTCTCAAATTGAAGTACAAAACTTTTAAAATATAATTAATTTGAAAGAATGTTATATACTTTAGTGAATATCAATTCCTTTGGTATGTAATTTAAATTCATCTATACAACATATAATTATAGCGTTCATATTCATCTATTCAACTACATCCCCCCTTTGAGATTGCACCAACTTTAAGCTAAAGAGAGTTATATTACACGAGGCAAATGAACATGTTAAAGTATTATAACATAGTTTCAAAAGGTTTAACATCAGTGCGGGTATAATATTTAAAAATTTACTTAATTGTAGTAATCATCCTCATCATGTATGAGTGTAATAACACCAAAAAAATATCCATGTCATCACATTATATGATTTCTAGATGTATAAATGATAACTTTACAGAGAGCAGAATTTTGATCCCTTCAAAGAAGAAGAATCAGCCGAGGAGTTAGCAAGAAAAATAACGGATTTCAACTGATAAATCCTCAAAATAACATCATTAGAGTGTTGTTCTCCACATCTAATATCAATGAACTAACCCTGGAGAAGGGGCTTCGTGCATCATTCCGTTTAGAAAGAGAGGAATATACTTGAAACCTTCCGTCTAGAAAGATTCAGGAAAGAAGGGAAAAAAGAAAGGAAGCCTAGAAATACCCTGGATCCGAGCATCCTAGAAGAGGAAAATATCAAGAAGAAATTTAGATTACTAACTGATCTGAGCGTTTGAGAGGAAAAGGCAAGTAGACACCAAGGTGGAAGCGAACGAAGGGGTCGGGTGATTCGCTAGGCCAGAGCTCTACGAGCGAGTGAGTAAGCCGACGAGCACATGAGGAATCGAATTAGTAGGGTTTATTTTGTCTTTCGAGCAAATGAAACGTAGATCGCGGGGT
This sequence comes from Phalaenopsis hybrid cultivar, assembly GCA_002079205.1. Classification (NCBI taxonomy): domain Eukaryota; kingdom Viridiplantae; phylum Streptophyta; class Magnoliopsida; order Asparagales; family Orchidaceae; genus Phalaenopsis; species Phalaenopsis hybrid cultivar. The sequence continues at coordinate 19,714 of JXCR01140808.1, forward strand.
TCTACCCGCGATCCGCGTCTAATACAAATAACGGAATGACGTTTTGAGAAAAGTTTGTAAAACTAAAATTCCAAACAAGCGGGGGCGATTTCAAAATATTCCTACATTTAGCGCCCTAAGTTTTTTGTTTTTGTATTTTGCATTTAAAAAATATTCCTAATGGGAATTTTTGTTCCTGGAAGCGATATGGGACTAAAAATTTGGGTGGCAGAGCGTATCAGGAGTGAACTGTTAGGCTATTATTTAGCCCCCCGCTCAACTTTTATCTACTTATATATATAATTAGCTTTTACATGCATAGTACCAAATTCTATTTATTTACATATCTAACGTCTAAACTTTTTTATTTTATAATTAGACTACCCGAATAAATTTTATAAACGATAAAATTTATCATTTTTAAATACATATAAAATTAATATAAAAGAAATAAATAAATATTATTATTTAATTATTTCAAGTCAAAATAATTGAATACGAATGAATAAATATTTGTTCGTGTTTGACTCGTTTATAGATCGAGCTAAAAAAAATTTCATGATTGGCACTCTTGCTTGATGAACTAATCGAGCACGAGTTATTTAATGAGCCAAAGAAGAATAGTTGGACAACAAGCATTTTTGATAGCCCTACAAAATAGCATAACCATAAAATAATCAATAAAAACAAAATTTCGATCATTTCAATCAAACTTAGTGCTACTTTGATTTGATTATTGGTTAGAAATTCTTCTTACCTAACTGATTTAATTTAATTTTAATTTTGAAAGATATAAACTGATACGACATCAACTAATTTTATCATTTGACACAAATCTCGAGAACTTTAATATAAATCTCAAGATATTTTTTTAATAAAAAATATTTTGCTTCAAATTAAAAATTATCCATGCTCTAATTTCAACAAGTTTACAGTCCAATCAAACCCATCCAACCATTAAAACACTTTTAAAGACTTTTGATAGCTAGTTGGAAGACAAATAAAGTCCAAATTTGGCGTACCTACGGTCAAATTGAATATCTCAATGCGAGTAATTGAACAAGCCTATGATTTTTCAATTATGATATCATTAAAACTCTCAAATCATCAAAAAATCTTTTATGATCAAGAGGAATTAATGTGAATTGTTTGATCAGGTAATTATGAGTGTTATTCGACAAAAACCCGAAATGCCCCTCCTTGGAGCCTATTAATTGACCCCCTCTCTGTATTTGGCAAGAGATGCTATGGACTTATGACTCGTGATAACTCTCGTTCCTTGTAGCTGCCGACCACCATTGACCAACGTCTGTCAACCATTGTAGACCAGTGTAGGTCGCCCTTGCTTGGCACCGTCAATGATCCATGTGGTGTAATGACGTACTCCAAACATGACAAAACAAAGTACTCTGTTGATTAACAAAATATCATATTTAGTAACGAAGCATCATGTGGAGTAAAAAAATATTGTGTTAAGTAACAGTATAATACAAAAACATTAATTTATTACTCGATCGCCATAAGTTTTTTGACATGTAACTATTTGACGTCATCTATGAGAAATGAAGCCTCATTGATAAAAGTCTACACTTTATCAACGAATAAAAATCGTAACATGCAAACTTCACATTCAAACACTCATTTTGGGGTACAATCTTAAGGTGCGAGATTTCAAGCCTCTGCTTTATTTTCTAGGAATACTCATCGCCCTATTGATGAGGAAGTCTCTTCCTTGCCCCTCAACGACCGCATTAAGAGAATTGAGAAATCATAAAATGAAATTCTTCAATTTTTACAAGAAGCTTGACAACGAACAATATAGCAAGAAGGTGAGGTTCACCCACCCCAAGATCAACCATCAATCAGAGATCTTGATATAGCGAGTGCTTCATCGATAGCCCACCTTCATCCTAGAGCTTTTCCTCAGCTGGGATAGGAAGTTGGTTTCCTGAATATTGTTAATTTCATGCATCCATCTCATGCAGCTAGATCAAATTGCAACCCTCTGACGTTCTTAGAGAACTTAAGCACATCATTTAATTCATGATAAGCTATGATTATTATTAAAGAAGAACTACATTTAGATATAAAACTCAGAATCTAACTCATCATTGCTCTTAGGAGTATTTTCTTTTTGCAAATATAGTTCTCTAAGATCCTAATTTGGAAGGATTCAAACATCCAAATATTGACTCTTATGATGCGACATCAGACCTTTGTAAGCACATTAATCATTATAGAACTATCATGCATATATAATGAACTGTAGATGCACTCCTCTATCAATTTTTCATATCATCTTTTAAAGTTCAGCCACATACTTGGTTCTATTCATTCCCAAGAGAAACTATCTGTTGTTTCGATGAACTTGCCAGAATCATTATGGATCAATTTATATTAAATCAAAGGATTATCAAGGACTCTTCTCATCTTTCTAAAATTCATCAAAATAAAGAAGAATTGCTCAAAGAGTATTTTTAAAGAATATCTACTGAGGCTTGTCAAAATTCCAGGAGTAGATCAAGAGCTATTAAGGGCATTTTCCTGGGAGGCCCTTTTATTCATCCTTAATGTGAGAGACATTTCACTCATAAACATGCCTTATCCATCACGTTGAAGCTTAAATCATGGTCATTGAAGCTATTCATGCACATCAAAGATAATTTTAACAATCTTATGGGAAATACAAACACATTCTTGGAGAAGTGGCACAAACCTCCCATGAAAGAGGAATGCAAAGCCAATAGAGAAAAGTTGTTATCAATACGAGACATTCAATCATACTCAACCGAACACATCCAAAATTAATATTTTAATATAGATTCAAAATTCTGAATATCTTAAGTAGCCATAGCAACGAAAAAATCCATACGATGTAGACCAATCTCAATGTTCTCATTTTTACCATACAAAGTACATTGAATAAAAGATTATTTCATCTAAAGAAAAAAAATTACATGTTTGATACATCAAGGCCGCGTTGGCTATTTTTTACAGAAATGAGATAAGGAGGATCAAAAGAAGATTATTAGAATTATCGAATGACGAGTACAACTACATCATATTTTATCTCTGTAAAAGACTTGTTGCTTTTATCTTATGTAAATTTTGAATTTTAACTCTTGTAAGAATTTCATTGTAGCTTCATTATTAGTAGCAAAAAACTATCATTTACTTAATATTTTCTCAATGACAATTGTTATTATCAGTGAATTTTCTTATGAATGTTACAAGTCACGTAAGGTACATGCAATTAAGAAAATTTTAGAATATCACAAGCCTTAGAAGATACATATACATGAAAAAATACCAAAAAACTACATATCTCAATAGATACATGTGAATTCAAATAATCTCAAAAAGCTACAAGCCTCAGAAGATGCATGCACATTAAGAAAATCTCAGAAGGCTACAAGCCTCAGAAAGTACATATACATTAAAAACCTCAGAAGATTATGATTTGGGTAAAATTTGTGATATATTTTATTATATATTTTTTATTTTTTTTTATTATTTGTATTATACTTATAAATCTTCATGTATTTTTAAGGTTAATTGCATATTATGGTCTTAAAACTAGTAAAAAAAATCAAAATTTGAAACTTAGCCAACAAGCACCTTATTATCACTTTTAATGGCATTAAAGCACCACGTTAGACACCTTAAAGTCACTCTTAAACAATCATGATGCCAGCAAGTAGCTCACATTACTCCAAATGATAGAAAGCATGACACTTCGTAGCCACTTTGAGTGGCACCGAGGCGCCACTAAAGGAACATGGGCACCCTAATTGAAAAAAATAGATGTCGGCCCCCAGGCCCACTACAACCCACGCCACTCCACATAGAGAGAGTGGAACCTTGACGCCACTTTTAGTGGCACCATGTAGCCACTCAGAGAGCCTAAGTGCCAAATCTAAGACCCCTTGGCCACACCTACAACTATGACTAGTGGTGAAGACATGGAGGGAGGGAGATTTTGATGATCCAAATAAGAACTCTGGTGTTAGCTAACCGCTTCGGGAGTTAGAACGGCTCAAGTTGAGGAGGCATCCTCACATAGTATTTGGTGACATTAAGAGGAGTAGTTTTCAGAAGCAAGGATATCTCTCAGTACGGTGAAATGAAATACTTCTTTGAGAGAGATCAGAGACATGTGTTTGTGGAGAACACTCATCACATTCAACAAACTTCTTGGAAAACTCAGAGATTTTGCTGTAATTTAATGTCAATCAGTAGAGAACATCGGCGAGATAGTTCTAACTTTGTTAAACTTTAACTTTGTAATGAAGATTGTGTTGTATTCAACTGTGATGTGTATGGCTCAAACTCATCCCTCCCCTGAATTAAATTCTATGCAAATTGATGAAGCATTTATTATGTGCTTGCGTGTAATTTATTTATGAGTTAATAATTTAACATTCTACTTGTAATTAACTCCTAAATTGGCCACTTAGGTTTTTAAAATAGGTTATGATCTAACACTACTAAAGTTGGCTAGTGGAATAATTCAATTAACCTACACTGCTCGAGGAGAATAAAAATATTGTTGCTAGGGCGGTGCAACCGTATAAGAAAATTTGCAAACATTGGGGTATTTGCATAGTTATGGAAATAAACGTAACATGAGACCTTAATATTTTTTTTGACTACAAGGAGGGGATTATATTATCAACATCATTGGAGGTACATGAACAGTGCTAAATTCTTAGGTCCGATTCAAGGGAAATTTTCTCACTTGATTAGAACCCTAAAACTTTTTGAGTTTAAAAACTTTACAAAAATTAGATTTTTTGGCTCTCAAAAATTGACTCAACTTTAATTCTTCAAGTTTGACTTGAGACCTATAGACTATAGCTTTTCCTATTTTAAAAAGTCAACTTTTTTCTTGGGATTAATATAGAGACTCATATTTTGTATATTAATTAATTAACACATATACTAGCATGATTGTCAGAGTTTCACAATTATTCAAGCATCAAGCTACACTTCTCATAAGATACATGTATAATAAAAAATCTCTAAAGGCTACAAGACTCAGAAAGTATATGTACATTAAAAATCCCAACGGGCTATAAGCCTTAGAAGGCTCTACTCACTCATGAAGCTAAAAATTATGCATGATAATTCTAAATGGTTAAGCCTCACATAGATTTCACATCACTTTGTTCCTAGGGCAATATGTGGTGGGGGAATAAATATTTCTGCATCAGCCTCAACATCAACAGAGCAACAGCCTAAGGGCATTAATGATCCCAATGCATGAGGAAAATAACAACATAAATAATGGTTAACATTATTCTTCTTTTCGAACGGTTTTTATTATTGACGGCGCATGATATCATCGATTATAAATAAATATTAACTGATTGTTATATTTTATCGGTTAATTATGAACCTACCATTTGGCTGGGTGTTAATTTTTTTTAATAAGTGACGGGAATTTCCTTCACCGCGTAAAATGTATTTATAAGTTATCAGAACTAATCTTTTATATGACCATAATCGCGTCCCTCCCGATATTGCCCTAATCACAGCCACCAATCGCGACCACGACACCACCAACACCATCAGCATCAGCTCCTATTGATGTGTGTCTAATTCGAGGATCACAATCTGTTGTCATCAGCTTTGGGTAGTGGGGAACAAATAAGTTTTAATTTAATACTGAAATTACTATCTTTAATTTTTTTTTTAATTTAATAGAGAACCAACCATATGTTATTTTCAGATTTAGTCCCTCGACACATGCCAGCTATTCCATCAGAGAAATAATTTGCAGCAAGTACGACCACCCCTACTTATCCTAGAGGAAGGCCAGATGACAGTTTAAGATGTGTGGTTGGAGGAGTTAAAGTAAACCCTAAACACATTAATTACAATTATGTATTTGTTTTTATGAATCTAACAATTTCTAATTCAATTTACAGAAACAATGGTTCTGACTCCCGAGGAGGAACACATCCGTAAGAACTTCGAGTACAAGCTGAGCGATCATCTGTGCAACCAGTTCAAAGATACACGTTGGACACTTGAGTGCCCCTTATGGCTCGACAAGGATGTGTTCGTCGCACGACTATTGCTAAGAGACGACATGTCCCCTTGTTCTGTCTTAGTAAATAACCCAGCTCATAAATCGTCTCTATGTCATCTGAAAATAGAACATTTTGCCTAACATATATTTAAGCCGTCAGTTTTAGGGCTTTTTTTCTGTAGTATTTTACGTTACATTTTTCTATATAAGTAAAATTTCCAAGATAAATTTTATTTAAGTTAATAAATATCATCAATTTTGAATACTTACATCAATCTCGAGGATCCAATGCAAAATTTATAATTATAAATTCTATAATATTTTTTAAAAATAAATATGTTATTTATCTCATATAATCGTGTATTTAAAGTGACCTCAGCAATATTAAATCTTTACTGATGCTCTACTATAAGTGTCTTCTTTTATATATATATATATATATATATATATATATATATATATATATATATATATATATATTTNAGAGTGATTGGCGTATTATTAACTTATCTGATTATGAACAACGCGGTGATGTATTATTATAATTGTATTGTGGTATTATTCGAGTCTTATTGTGGTGGTATTAATGGAACTACTTCCGACGTAAATTTTTTGGTGCCCTACAGTGTTACCGTGGTTTTAATGTTGCTTTATTATGTTTTAATTTAGTGGAGTATCAGTATGGTTGTATTATGGTAACATCTGAGGGTTCTTTGAAATTTTATTAATTTTATTTCACGTGGGACCCGGCTGTACTCTCGCCCGATAGTTACCTAATCTTAAGTTGTATTTCTAAGGTGTTGTTCAGGTTTTATTTTTATGTCGTTTTTGATGATCAGTGGTTGTATTATGGTTTCGTCGTGGTCGTGTTCAGGTTGTATTTGTTTAAAGTGTATGACGATCCGTAGAAATAAACGTTTTAAGGAAACCACGGCAGTTATATTTTGATAATTTTGCGGTGTTGTTCGGGTTTTATTATTCTTCCGTGTCTGGTGACTGCTGGTTTTATTGGAATATGCCGCTAAAGATTCCAATTAAACTAGTCGGATCGGCAGGAATAAACCTGTCTTGAGAAAACCGCGGAGGTTGTATTTTGATAATTTTCCGGTGTTGTTCGGGTTTTATTATTCTGCCGTGTCTCACTACTGCTGGTTTTATTGGAACATGCCGACAAAGATTCCAATGAAACCAGGCGGCTCGACAGGAATAAACCTGTCTTGAGGAAACCGCGGAGGTTGTATTTTGGTAATGTTCCGGTGTTGTTCTGGTTTTATTATTCTGCCGTGTCTAACTACTTCTGGTTTTATTGGAATATGCCGCCAAAGATTCCAATAAAACCAGACAGCTCGACAGGAATAAACCTGTCTTGAGGAAACCGCGGAGGTTGTATTTTGGTAACTTTCCGGTGTTGTTCTGGTTTTATTATTCTACCGTGTCTAACTGCTTATGGTTTTATTGGAATATGTCGCCAAAGATTCCAATGAAACCACGCAACTCGGCAGGAATAAACCTGTCTTGAGGAAACCGCGGAGGTTGTATTTTGGTAATTTTCCGGTGTTGTTCTGATTTTATTATTCTGTCGTGTCTAACTACTTCTAGTTTTATTGGAATATGCCGCCAAAGATTCCAATGAAACCAGGCGACTCGGCAGGAATAAACCTGTCTTGAGGAAATCGCGGAAGTTGTATTTTGGTAGTTTTCCGGTGTTGTTCTGGTTTTATTATTCTGCCGTGTCTAACTACTTCTGGTTTTATTGGAATATGCCGCCAAAGATTCCAATGAAACAATGCGGCTCGGCAGGAATAAACCTGTCTTGAGGAAACCGCTGAGGTTATATTTTGGTAATTTTTCGGTGTTATTCTGGTTTTATTATTCTGTCTCACGACTGCTGTTTCGTGTAAATCGTAGAACGTCATCTGTATTATAGGAATATGTCGTCATAACAACTCGTAAATAAAAACACAGTACAACAAATGTCTGTTTCAACTTCAACAACAATAATACAACAATTTTAACAATAAGTACTTTATATATTATCATGTATGCCCATCAGTAAGCTCGTGTATGCCCCCAGTTGTTGTGTTTGAGAAAATTTCTGTACATTGATAATATTAACGAGTAAATATCAGGAAAGAAGTCTAAATCGAGCATACAAAATTTCAGAAGGATTGATTCTGCAACCTGAGTAAAGTGATCCGTCATTGAAAATAAATCTGGATCGCATTCTGGAATGCTATCATGGTTTGAAACATTATCTTTCTGCTTTCCTATATACAATACTACCTGTTAGTAAGTCATCTTTTATGTACAAAAAAATACAGAACTTGATACTTTAGGTAACACTTACTTTTGCATCTCTTGTTTTTTTCTCAGTACCCTTTTAGCCTTGCATTGGAAATTCCTTTTAGCCGCATCTTCGTGGGATCATTCACATTTCGCTCTTTACTGGGTGTCTTCTTCTTCTTCTTCTTCGATTTTGACTTTACAGGATGGTCTCGTCCACTCATAGCGGCTTCGACATCGATTTTAATTTTGTTAAATCCCTCCAACACTAGCTNGTTTCTCCTACTGAAGATAGAATACACATATTGAAAGAATGATGATAAAATTAAAAAAAAAAAATTGATATGATAAGGCTTTATAAGATTTTCATATACTTACTCTTAAGTCCACTTATAAGCTCCGTATCCACCTTCAATGAACTACCAAAATGGGAATGGTGCGGCTTAAATAAAACAAGTGCTCTCTCTTCGTTTACTGGCGCCATATCGGGCACTGTATCATCCATGACCCTTTTTAACAGCTCGTGTTCAAGTACTGGGCCTCCAATTGGACACCACTCTTCCATTATTGGATGTAATTCAGCATCCTGAATCACAAAAACAAACAATTTAAATAATCAACTTAAAATTCTCTTGATGAAAGAAGTTCACCAGATGCAAGTAATTTAGATTGGTGCAGAGCTAGCAATTGTAACAAATGTATAAGTTATATTTAATTTTATTAATTTTTTTATTTGGTAGGACTCATGAAACAAAGCTCAGGATATTGGAATCCTAGCATACTTGTTAGTTGCTTCGAAATGCAAGCCCTATTGTTGTCAAGTAATGTAAGAAATGCTCATGAATTTAAAGATTTACTTAGACCGCCTATTCTGCTCTATTTCACAGCAATTTTAATCCAATTCCATAACTGCTTTCAAACAAAACTGATCAGAATCATAGTTTGAATGAATTTGATTCAGTTTTTTTATGAACCTACTGATCCCAATATTAAAAATTTTTGTTTTTCTAATTTCAATCAGATGGTTTGAAATAAACAAATTTACATTAAAAATAGAATATAGTTATCATCTCCCAAAATTATGATTTATAATCATATGCTAAATATTTAAGTTCATTGTCTTTATTATAAATATTGTATATTGAATATGATAAAAATACCATCCTTGCCTTATTATTAAATCATTTAAATCCTATTAAAATAATTTTGATATTTATTACATCAAGTTGTTGAACCGAAGTTAAACCATTAAATCTTAATCATCTCCTATCCAATCAATGTTTGATCCAGTTATTAAAAACTTGAAAAAAGTGTACCTTGTTTCTCTTATATTTTTATATTCATGCACTGACATGGTCACCCATATTGCTTCATATTGTGATTATTGTCATTAACCCTAGTTGACTTCAATGATCTTTGACTCATTTAAAATTTCTATTAAAATTGTCTGTTGAATTTTCTTAAATCAGAACAACAACATCTATTTCAAAAAGCATAACCAACTCTATCCTCTCGGGGTGTTGTAGTTCTTATGAATTTGTCATAAAAGACTGATATGATATGATTGGTTCTTATATTAAGTTACTAAGTGAAGCTGGCCTTCAAATTAATGTTAATGAAAATATTGTACTTTTATAAATAAAATCTATTTTGAGACATTGAGGATAAAATAAATAAATAAAACAAAACTTCGCTCCTAGCCAAAGTTTTATTCTCCTACTACTAATTTCTAGAGCTGATGGCATCCACGAATTGTCATCTATGTGTATTCTCTTCTCTGATTCTCTCCTACCCAACCATTGGAATTGCTGGCATCCTCAAATTGACAATTATCAAGATAAATGAAAACATGATCATATCAATGGAATTAATTTATAAACTAACTTCTTTTATTAACTTAATACATTAACTGATCATATGACAATATCATTTCAGAGTGCCTCAATTTTATTTTTCCAATAAACTAAAATTGATTCATAAACGCTTACTTAACGGATAATCCAACAACCTCCATTACTTTAAAATGCGCCCTTTGTTTATTTGAAGAGCAGCGTTAATACATTTCTAGAAGGTAAGAAAATCACTACAAATAAGGGTAACGGCTAGAAAACTTGGACACATTTAAGGTTTTTTTTTTCGAAATAAAAAAAAGGTTTAAAAATAGGGGGTTTTGAAAATAGAACACAAGAACTGCTTTCTAATCTTCAGAAGAAAAAATTTCTCCTCAATAAAGTAAGAAACAGAGAATGAAGACAATTATAGAAGAGTGCCACCGATAAATAAAAAACCAAGCTTGTAGATGCGCAAAACAAAATCAGATTAGTTCTGCAGAGGAAACATAATATTATGGGGAAGTACCGAGTAAAATTTATAAATCCACTACATCACACAAGCAAGCGATATAAATTAATCAAGTGCACGAGCTAATATAAATTATGATAACATTCAAGATCCGAAAAGTAACAACAATTCAATTTGAACTTCCGCCGATCAAGCTCTCTTTTGTGAAAATTCTCAACTCCATATCTCCTAAAAGCCCTATTTCAACGGGATCAACAATAAAAAGAGTAAAATAAAATAAAATAAAACTGAACCAATCAGGATATAAAAAATAGTTTATAATGTTAAAACCAACGAAACCCCATAAAAGAAATGTAAATATCGACAGAAAAAGTAAATAATCAACTCACCAGCCTCCTAATCTTCCTGGCCGGAGCGCAGAGCGGTAAATCAGAGAAATCTTGATATACCCCGTCGAAACTCTTCCTCTTCATCCTTTCCAGCACAAAATTCGCCATCTCGATCAAAACTACCTTGAACCTTGCTTGACTCCCTCACCTTAGTTTTCAATTAGGGTTTACTGAGGGCTGGAAGCAGAACAAAATAAAGGAAGCCAAAGATTTTTACCTGATTATCAGATTTCTCTCGACCTTTCCAGAACTCCACATTCCTTGTTTGTTTGAGATTTATATAGGAAAAAGCTTGTACAGAATTCCCGCGGGGCAGTGACAATATTGTCCAGATTACATAAATGCCCCAAATTTTTAAAGCTCTTGTCCCTTCGTAGCTTAAGCTATAGCCCTTTTATGGTAATTCTGGCTGCGAGAAGACGTGGTTAGAAGACGTGGTTATGGACACGTGGTGTGCTGATTTGTGGAAAGCCCCGCGAGTGGTGGGGGGATGGGGATCCAGCAATTTCTCTCGGATATATAATTTTTCTTATTTTAAATGATAAATAAAAATTAAAGAATATAATAACCCAGACGTTGCAGTTATAAGTAAAGGTCTGTTTGGAACAGCTATGATTTATTGAAAAATTTGTCTGTTTAAAAATAATCTGTCGATGATTTAAGAACAGAAGCTATTATAAATTTTCATTTTCTTGGAAAAACCAGACTGTAATCAGAAGACTGTCAGTGGAAATAATGTTTTCAGTGTTTTGAAAAAGCATAAGCTGTCAAAATGCAATTTACCCAAACAGATCAGATGCTGCGTTTTCAAAACACCACCACACTAAATAAACTGCCCGAAACGAGCCCTAAGCCTATTTTGTTTGAATTAACTCACATTCGGCTTTATGTTGGGTTGCACTCTAGCTTATAAATTGTATTTATTCCATCACATTTGACTTGAGAATAAAATTTTTATTTTAAATATTCTCATCCCCACATCATAATGAAGAGCAAATGAAAATTAAGGGTATGTTTGGGGCAAGTGCAGCTTATTCAGCTTATCCAGTAAACAATTTATCCTGATAATCTGACTAACGGTTTAGTTTGTGAGTTTCGACAATAGCTGATTCTGGATCAATGACCATTCTGCCCCTATTTTGTATAAATTGTTTAGTTGTTTGGCTTGTGCGTTTGAAAAATAACTTATTTGCAATTTTTTGTAGTTAAATGAACGATATGACGGAGAAGTTGTAATTTTTTCAACAAAAATGTAATGTATATATGTTAGATATTTTTGAACCATTTAACCCCCTTCAGAATCATTCGGCACATACATACCCCAAAAAAAATACAACATAACATTATTTTATATGGAATGTGACAAGTTGTAAAATTAAAGTTCAAATGTTAAGACATGAAAATACAAAAGAGTTGAGTTACATTTATATCTCTCATATATTTCCGATCACATTAAAGAAGCACAGTTACATATACAAAAGTGAAATGCACATTCACACACTAATATTGAGTATCATGTGACCCAAAAAAAAAATAACATGTTAAAACTATAAGAAAAAAAAATGATAATATTGACTTTAAAATGTAGAAGCATATCACGACGACATCCCAGTATATTGAGAAAATCTGTCTGACTGGGATATCGTAGAAACGGAAGCACTCGAACCACAAATGGTGTTCTCAAGTTGTGATACCGTCGAACTTCAAGCAGCGATGTCCAGTTGGGATATCGCAGAAACGAATGTACTGTCGACCCATCTGAATAAATTGCAGTCCTGCGGCCTGTGTGACCACCACATGCACCCATAGAATTGCCACTAGTAACTATGTGGTTGGCATGACGTGAGTAACAATGATGGTAGCCCGCAATGACACATCACTTGTCCGGACTTCCTTGAATACCTGGAGCTCATTGTCCTGCAATTATTAGAAAAATAGTAGATCAGTCAATTCCACACAACTTAATTTTTTTTTTTTTTTGCATTTAGTACTGCTTACATCGAGGGAAGGGTGGGAGCATATTAGACAAAGTATAAGTATAAATGATAATTAATTGTAGAGTTCGTATGAGTACAATTATTATCGCTAACTTCTCAGTCCACCATTTCTCTGAAGCATCCACGGTATGCTTGACAGGATCCCAACTCAATTCCGTCGATCTTTGTTTAAGTTCCTTCCAAACCTTGCACTCTTTTTTTAGCTGATCTCACTTGTTCTTGAATTTCAATCTATTGTAATCTCGTCCTGTCAATTCTTTAAATTTATTGGAAATATTCAGCCACATTTCTTTATTAAGGTCGGCGGTGGGTCTATTTCCAAGTTCAATCTCCTTAATACAAAGATTACAGAAAATGATGGTCACTTCCTAATCCCACATTGCTGATGTAGTCACTTCTTTGTTTTTAGCCATAACGAGACTAATAAAAAATATGAATCAAATAATGCACTCATATTGATAGTAAAATAAAACATCAATAGAAAGAATAACATAGCCTTAGATAACAAAGAAGTCATGTAATGAAATTCTCTCAAATTGAAGTACAAAACTTTTAAAATATAATTAATTTGAAAGAATGTTATATACTTTAGTGAATATCAATTCCTTTGGTATGTAATTTAAATTTATCTATACAACATACAATTGTAGCGTTCAAATTCATCTATTCAACTACATCCCCCCTTTAAGATTGCACCAACTTTAAGCTAAAGAGAGTTATATTACACGAGGCAAATGAACATGTTAAAGTATTATAACGTAGTTTCAAAAGGTTTAACATCGGTGCGGGTATAATATTTAAAAATTTACTTAATTGTAGTAATCATCCCCATCATGCATGAGTGTAATAACACCAAAAAAATATCCATGTCATCACATTATATGATTTCTAGATGCATAAATGATAACTTTACAGAGAGCAGAATTTTGATCCCTTCAAAGAAGAAGAATCAGCCAAGGAGTTAGCAAGAAAAATAACGGATTTCAACTGATAAATCCTCGAAATAACATCAATAGAGTGTTGTTCTCCACATCTAATATCAATGAACTAACCTTGGAGAAGGGGCTTCGTGCATCATTCCGTTTAGAAAGAGAGGAATATACGTGAAACCTTCCGTCTAGAAAGATTCAGGAAAGAAGGGAAAAAAGAAAGTAAGCCTAGAAATACCCTGAATACGAGCATCCTAGAGGAGGAAAATATCAAGAAGAAATTTAGATTACTAACTGATCTGAGCGTTTGAGAGGAAAAGGCAAGTAGACACCAAGGTGGAAGCGAACGAAGGGGTCGGGTGATTCGTTAGGCCAGAGCTCTACGAGCGAGTGAGGAAGCCGACGAGCACATGAGGAATCGAATGAGTAGGGTTTATTTTGTCTTTCGAGCAAATGAAATGTAGATCGCGGGGTTCTACCCGAGATCCGCGTCTAATACAAATAACGGAATGACGTTTTGAGAAAAGTTTGTAAAACGCAAATTCCAAACAGGCGGTGGCAATTTCAAAATATTCCTACATTTAGTGCCCTAAGTTTTTTGTTTTTGTATTTTGCATTTAAAAAATATTCCTAATGGGAATTTTTCTTCCTGGAAGCGATATGGGACTAAAAATTTGGGTGGCAGAGCGTATCAGGAGTGGAACTGTTAGGCTATTATTTAGCCCCCCGCTCAACTTTTATCTACTTATATATATAATTAGCTTAGAGATTTACATGCATAGTACCAAATTCTATTTATTTACATATCTAACGCCTAAACTTTTTTATTTTATAATTAGACTACCCGAATAATTTTTATAAACGATAAAATTTATCATTTTTAAATACATATAAAATTAATATAAAAGAAATAAATAAATATTATTATTTAATTATTTCGAGTCAAAATAATTGAATACGAATGAATAAATATTTGTTCGTGTTTGACTCGTTTATAGATTGAGCTAAAAAAAATTTCATGATTGGCAGTCTTGCTTGATGAACTAATCGAGCACGAGTTATTTAATGAGCCAGAGAAGAATAGTTGAACAACAAGCATTTTTGATAGCCCTCCAAAATAGCATAACCATAAAATAATCAATAAAGACAAAATTTTGATCATTTCAATCAAACTTAGTGCTACTTTGATTTGATTATTGGTTAGAAATTCTTCTTAACTAACTGATTTAATTTAATTTTAATTTTGAAAGATATAAACTGATACGACATCAGCTAATTTAATCATTTGACACAAATTTCGAGAACTTTAATACAAATCTCGAGATATTTTTTTAATAAAAAATATTTTGCTTCAAATTAAAAATTATCCATGCTCTAATTTCAACAAGTTTACAGTCCAATCAAACCCATCCAACCATTAAAACACTTTTAAAGACTTTTGATAGCTAGTTGGAAGTCAAACAAAGTCCAAATTTGGCGTACCTACGATCAAATTGAATATCTCAATGAGAGTAATTGAACAAGCCTAAGATTATTCAATTCTGATGTCATTAAGACTCTCAAATCAGCAAAAAATCTTTTATGATCAAGAGGAATTAATGTGAATTGTTTGATCAGGTAATTATGAGTGCTGTTCGACAAAAACCCGAAATGCCCCTCCTTGGAGCCTATTAATTGGCCCCCTCTCTGTATTTGGCAAGAGCTGTTATGGACTTATGACTCGTGATAACTTCCGTTCCTTGTAGTCGCCGACCACTATGGACCAACGTTTGTCAACCATTGTAGACCAGTGTAGGTCGCCCTTTGCTTGGCATCGTCAATGATCCATGTGGTGTAATGACGTACTCCAAACATGGCAAAACAAAGTACTATGTTGATTAACAAAATATCATATTTAGTAACGAAGCATCATGTGGAGTAAAAAAATATTGTGTTAAGTAACAGTATAATACAAAAACATTAATTTATTACTCGATCGCCATAAGTTTTTTGACATGTAACTATTTGACGTCATCTATGAGAAATGAAGCCTCATTGATAAAAGTCTACACTTTATCAACGACTAAAAAACGTAACATGCAAACTTCACATTCAAACACTCATTTTGGGGTACAATCTTAAGGTGTGAGATTTCAAGCCTCTGCTTCATTTTCTAGGAATACTCATCACCCTATTGATGAGGACGTCTCTTCCTTGCCCCTCAACGACCACATTAAGAGAATTGAGAAATCATAAAATGAAATTCTTCAATTTTTACAAGAAGCTTGACAACGAACAATATAGCAAGAAGGTGAGGTTCACCCACCCCAAGATCAACCATCAATCAGAGATCTTGATATAGCGAGTGCTTCATCGATAGCCCACCTTCATCCTAGAGCTTTTCCTCAGCTGGGATAGGAAGTTGGTTTCCTGAATATTGTTAATTTCATGCATCCATCTCATGCAGCTAGATCAAATTGCAACCCTCTGACGTTCTTAGAGAACTTAAGCACATCATTTAATTCATGATAAGCTATGATTATTTTTAAAGAAGAACTATATTTAGATATAAAACTTAGAATCTGACTCATCATAGCTCTCAGGAGTATTTTCTTTTTGCCAATATAGTTCTCTAAGATCCTAATTTGGAAAGATTCAAACATCCAAATATTGACTCTTATGATGCGACATCAGACCTTTATAAGCACATTAATCATTATAGAACTGCCATGCATATATAATGAACTGTAGATGCACTCCTCTATCAAATTTTCATATCATCTTTTAAAGTTCAGCCGCATACTTGGCTCTATTCATTCCCAAGAGGAACTATCTGTTGTTTCGATGAACTTGCCAGAATCATTATGGATCAATTTATATTAAATCAAAGGATTATCAAGGACTCTTCTCATCTTTCTAAAATTCATCAAAATAAAGAAGAATTGCTCAAAGAGTATTTTTAAAGAATATCTACTGAGGCTTGTCAAAATTCCAGGAGTAGACTCAGAGCTATTAAGAGCATTTTCCTGGGAGGCCCTTTTATTCATCCTTAATGTGAGAGACATTTCACTCATAGACATGCCTTATCCATCACGTTGAAGCTCAAATCATGGTCATTGAAGCTATTCATGCACATCAAAGATAATTTTAACAAACTTATGGGAAATACAAACACATTCTTGGAGAAGTTGCACAAACCTCCCATGAAAGAGGAATGCAAAGCCAATAGAGAAAAGTTGTTATCAATACGAGACATTCAATCATACTCAAC
>JXCR01140808.1:40123-70568 GCA_002079205.1 Phalaenopsis hybrid cultivar
TATATATATATTTATATTTATTTATTTTTATTTTTGATGAGACGTCATCAACCTCTAAAGTAATGAGGATTCATTTATAAAATACGTAAATCTGAACAATATTTTAGTGGGTGTATGATAAAAAGTGCCCCCTTGATTCCAATCACTGCCACTAAAGACGACATTGTATTATTTAACAGTGAAATAAAAAAACAGCAATTTTCTTGAAATAATTTTCAGACCAATTTTTTAATTATAAAGCTTCCTTTTATTTTGTTGGATAATTCACATTCTCTTTCAAATGTTCTATAATTTCATAAAAAAAAAAATCTAGATATTAACCCGATTATTTTTTCGTCGCGAGTAAATAAAAAATGTGTTCTTTTGTTAAGAGTGTTTGAGGGCAACCGCAGCTTGTTAAAAAGTACTGCTAAATAATAATCTGATGTTAAAAAAATTCTTGTGACTATTATAACTTTTTTTTTTTTAAGTCAGAACGTAGCTAGGAAGTTACTACCACGCATAGAGGGAGTTATGGGAAAATACAGATTTCAACAGCAATTTTTTAAAGAAAAATTGTCAAAACACAGTTTAGCCAAACAAACAAAGCTGCGGTGTGATGCGCAACGCCGCACCAAATGAAATCTAAATGTTTAAAGGTTGTTCGAGAATTTTTTTTAATTCACTGTTTTATTTTATTTTAAAATAAATCATATTTAATATATAAAAACATATTTTAAATTTTCTATTTACTGAATATTAAAATATGTTTAACCACACAATTATGTTTGACTGGAATCCGTTGGCATTTGGCATCAGCAAATGGGCGGCCGCATGTGATGGAAGTGGGCGGTGATTGGAAGCTATTGGCATGCGGAGGCAATTTTTTAAATCCTTAATTAAATATTTTAAAAATAAATGAATTTATTTTTAAAAATAAATAGTAAAAATATATGATAATGTTAAAGCATTAATGGTCATAGTTGATGCATAATTCAATTTTAATAATATAATAGATATATTATGTTACGGGTATGCAATTTAAATTATATTTATTTTATACCCTTTACAATCAAATATAAGAGTTACATTAAATTAAAATTCTAGATGATAAAATGTTTTAATCCACATTTATTTTAATGTAAAATAAAAAAACAATAAGTGCTTATTTTAACAGTTTTTTAATTTTTTATGATAATTAATCACAGATAAAAACTAATTTTACAAAAAAATCTTAATGTATAATATTTTTGCCAAAAAAAAAAAGGCATTTTGTCCGTGTCATTTAATTAGTTATAGATTCATTTTATCTAGGGCTGCAAAAAAACTCGTTGTTCGCAAACAGCTTGTGTTCGACTAGTTAAGTAGCTCGTGTTCGGTTTGTTCGTTAAGTAAACGAGCATAACACGAATAAGTTTTTAAAGCTCGAATTATAAACGAGTCGAACGCAAACAATTCTTTGTTCGCTCGTGTTCGGCTCGTTTTAGCTCGAAATAAAAAATATATATAATTATTTATATAATAATATATTGCATATATTATTTATATAATAATATATTATATATTTGTATATCTAAATTTGAAATGTAATTGCTCGTATGGTAACGTGGTTATGCGTTTTATTTTGCATACATTTGGTCGAGGTTCGAATCCAATACTCTACATCTATTTTTTTAGTTTAATTTTAATGAGCCAATTTTGAGCTGAACATGAGCCGAACACAAACACGAATATTTAAATCGAGTCAAGCACAACACACTATTCATGAGCGATTTCAAACACGAACAATTTCGAACGAGCTGAACACGAGCCCAGCTCTCGTTTACAACCCTAATTTTATCTTTCAAAATTAGATTGTACAATGCATTCTAGTTTTAGTGTTCATTGAGAGCTTATACTTTCAACGGAGATTTAAGTTTCTAGGTTCAAAATCTTGTATATGTGATGTGCGTAGAATAACAATTAAAGCTCGTAGATCGCAATAGAGGCGCCAAGCAAGGCATGGACCCCTCCGCTCCCTGTGCCGATCGTGAAGAGGCTGAAGTCGAAGTTGGGAGAAGAGGAGGAGCGGCGCGGGGAGGGTGGCAGCGGTAGAATCCATGGCTTGGGATTTGATGATTTTCGAGACGAGAAGAGTGTAATAGAAAGATGGGATTTCGGAGGTCTGTATACCCGGGATCAAGTCGTTGCCTTTCCAAGTAACTTTCCCAGCCTGAAAGAGGAGAAAGTTTGGAGTTTCAAAGGTCTGTTGCTCAGTGCCGGCGCAGAGGAGAAAGATGAGAGTTTCGGAGATCTTGAGCGGAATTTTATTTCCGGCGCAAGCATTGATGGAGAAGGACGGAGAAGCGGGCAAAGTTCCAACTTTCGGATAATCCGTGTACTTCTGGTTACTCTATAAACGTCTCTTTATTATTTTGTCACTGTACAATCTAAAGTTGCCGAATGAGGTGAGAGTTAGGAAGGATTTCTGGAGTTACTGGGCCGGGGACTCTCTCTAGTATCAGAAAAAGAGGAAGCGAAGCCAAATGCAGGGGCATGGGGGGCTTGAAGTACATTGTTGAAGTGCTCCCATATATAAAATACAAGAGAAGCTGATAAGACTTACTTTTTTCCATTAAATATTATTTTACATTCTAATTATACCATTGCACTAACAGACAGTGGAGAAAAGACGAGAGTCTAGTGTTGCATGGTTACATGAGCGTATCGATAGGCGGCTGTTAGATCGATTAGCCTTGGGTGGACAGCAGATCTCGGATGACCCAAATAATTCATAAGATTAATGAGTATGAAATTTGAATAATTATTAAAATTTATTTAATTTAACTTTCGTTAATCATTTGTTTTATAGGAGGCTTACCAGAGCCGATCTCACTAGTTAGATTGTGTTTTAGGCACATCTCACGATCTTTCTAAGTACAACCTCTATAAGGAGATTGTTGGCTGCAAGAAGAATGATAGGATTTACGGGTTGCGGTCCGAGGCGCCAACCTATGATGCCTGACCGACCTCTATCACATTTAGTGCATCTACTTTCATTGCAGAGGAGGACGAGATGCGTCTCCAGGTTGCTGCTAAGGTTGATGTCTAGGTAGCCTCATTGAGATTGAAGATGAGGGCAGAGATCAAAGTCATGCTGCATTCTAAACTGCAGAAAGGGAATGACTCAGTTCAGGATGAGGATGAGGAGGATGTTGATAATGAGAGGACAGAAGAGGCTGAGGAGGATGAGAAGGGGCAATTTTTTTTGTTTGTCTGTATGTTCAACAACTTATTCTTATCAAACATTACTTTTTTTGTACATCTTCTTTTATTTCTGCACATTATTTATGTATTTTTTTCTTTTATTTCGTTATGATATTGTGTTGTTTTTTGATTGTATTGTTATGATTTCAAGTTTATAGAATGTAATGTTGAAAAATGGCTTAAATTTTTTTTTTCTGATGGTACAAGTTTTTTATGGCTTGCCAACAATTTTCTTGGCCCCTTGATTATAAGTCGACAGATTTCTGACGGTCAATCAAACAAGTGACTTCTAAACAAAGTGCTATATTTTTTTGCTATGGATAAAACCGTCGGTAAATTCTCACGGTTAACCGAGAGTTGTGTGATATTTTACCGACAGAGCTGCGACAATTTTTTTATGGAAGTGCAACACTTGTTCTACGGGTGTATGCATCGGTTATATAACGACGATCAAGATATAATTAAACATTACATGTTTTACTGACGGAACCGCGACACTTTTCCAACATAAGTGCGATACGTTTCCTACGGACATATGCATTGGACGCTCAAGCTACTGTTAAACATGACATGTTTTTGGATCTCTAGCGATTATTATGGTACATCGGATAACCGCCGGCTAATGCAAACAATCGCTAAATTTGTTAGTAATTTTATTACTGACAAACGTTTTTGCTACGTTAATTTAGTCGTCAGTAGATATATTACCTATGATTATTATATTATTACCGATGGTATGTGACCGTCAGTAATAAACTGAATTCCGGCAGTGAAAATTCAATCAGAGCATTTTTGAATTTAAATTTATCATAATTAATTTCTTAGAACTTTTTTATATATTTTTTATGGTTTATATTAAATGTTAGCTAGGTCAATTTATTTTAAATATATGCGGACAAGAAATCAATCATATNGTAATGAGAATTCATGTATAAAATACGTAAATCTGAACAATATTTTAGTGGGTGAAGACGACATTGTAATAATTAACAGTGAAATAAAAAACAGCAATTTTCTTGAAATAATTTTCAGACCAATTTTTTAATTATAAAGCTTCCTTTTATTTTGTTGGATAATTCACATTCCCTTTCAAATGTTTTGTAATTTCATAAAAAGAAAATCTGGATATTAATCCGGTTATTTTTACGCCGCGCGTAAATAAAAAAGGTGTTCTTTTATTGAGAGTGTTTGAAGGCAACTGCAGCATATTAAAAAGTACAGCTAAATAATAATCTGATGCTAAAAAAATTCTCGTGATTATTATAACTTTTTTTTTTTAAAGTCAGATCACGACTAGAAAGTTACTACCACACGTAGCAGGGAGTTATAGGAAAATATAGATTCAAAACTGCGGTTAACCAAACAAACAAAACTGCGGTGTGATGTCGTCCTGCCGCACCAAATGAACCCTAAATGTTTAAAGGTTGTTTGAGAATTTTTTTTAATTCACTGTTTTATTTTATTTTAAAATAAAACATATTTAATAAATAAAAACAGATTAAATTTTCTATTTATTGAATATTAAAATATGTTTAACCACACAATTATGTTTGACTGGAATCTGTTGGCGTTTGGCATCAGCAAATGGGCTGCCGCATGTGATGGAAGTGGGCAGTGATTGGAAGCTATTGGCATATGGAGGCAATTTTTTAAATCTTTAATTAAATATTTTAAAAATAAATGAGTTTATTTTTAAAAATAAATATTAAAAATATATGATAATGTTAAAGTATGAATGGTCATAGTTGATGCATAATTCAATTTTAATAATATAATAGATATATTATGTTACGGGTATGCAATTTAAATCATATTTATTTTATACCTTTTACATTCAAATATAAGAGTTACATTAAATTAAAATTCTAGGTGATAAATATTTTTTAATCTACATTTATTTTAATGTAAATTAAAAAAATAGTAAATGCTAAATTTAACAGATAAAAACTAATTTTACAAAAAATTTTAATCTATAATATTTTTTCCAACAAAAAAAAAAAATTTTGTCGGTGTCATTTAAATAGTTATAAATTCATTTTATTTAGAGCTGCAAAAAAGCTCGTTGTTCGCAAACAGCTTGTGTTCGGCTCGTTAAGTAGCTCGTGTTCGGTTTGTTCGTTAAGTAAACGAGCATAACACGATCAAGTTTTTAAAGCTCGAATTATAAATGAATCGAATGCAAATAACTCTTTGTTTGCTCGTGTTTTGATAGTTTTAGCTCGAAATAAAATATATATATAATTATTTATATAATATTATATTGCATATATTATTTATATAATATAATATTATATTTATTTATATCAAAATTTGAAACGTAATTACTCGTATCACAATGTGGTTATGTGTTTTCTTTTGCATACATTTGGTCTAGATTTGAATCCAGTACTCTACATCTATTTTTTTAGTTTAATTTTAATGAGTTAATTTTGAGTCGAACATAAACACAAATATTTAAATTGAGTCGAACACGAACTCACTGTCCAAGAGCTATTTCGAACACGAGCGATTTTGAACACGAATAATTTCGAACAAACCGAACACTGAGTCAAACTTGAGAGCTTATACAATGCTTATGTGATGTGTTCATTGAGATCTTATACTTGGCTCGTTTACAACCCTAATTTTATCATTCAAAATTAGATTGTACAATGCATTCTAGTTTTTAGTGTTCATTGAGAGCTTATACTTTCAATGGAGATTAAGTTTCTAGGTTCAAAATATTGTATATGTGATGTGCGTAGAATAACAATCAAAGCTCGTAGATCGCAAAAGAGGCGCCAAGCAATGCATGGACCCCTCCGCTCCCCGTGTCGATCGTGAAGAGGCTGAAATCAAAGTTGGGAGAAGAGGAGGAGCGGCGCGGGGAGGGAGGCAGCGGTAGAATCCATGGCTTGGGATTTGATGATTTTCGAGACGAGAAGAGTGGAATAGAAAGATGGGATTTCGGAGGTCAGTGTACCCGGGATCAAGTCGTTGCCTTTCGAAGTAGCTTTCCCGGCCTGAACGAGGAGAAAGTTTGGAGTTTCAAAGGTCTGTTGCTCAGTGCCGGCGCAGGGAAGAAAGATGAGAGTTTCGGAGATCTCGAGCAGAATTTTATTTCCGGCGCAAGCATTGATGAAGGACGGACAAGCGGGCAAAGTTCCAACTTTCGGATGATCCGAGTACTTTTGGTTACTCTATAAACGTCTCTTTATTATTTTGTTACTGTACAATCTAAAGTTGTCGAATGAGGTGAGAGTTACGAAGGATTTCTGGAGTTACTGGGCCTGGGACTCTCTCTAGTATCAGAAAAAGAGGAACCAAGCGAAGCACAATCATGCTTTGACTGCAGGGACATGGGGGGCTAGAAGTACATTTGTGAGGTGTTCCCCCATACAAAGGATAAGAGAAAATTGATAAGACTTATTTTTTTTCATTAAATATTATTTTACATTAAATATATGCTAATTATACCATTGCACTAACAGATAGTGGAGAAAAGACGAGAGCCTAGTGTTGCATGGTTACATGAGCGTACCGATAGGCGGTTGTTGAATCGATCAGTCATGAGGGACAGCAGATCTCGGATGACCCATGTAATTCACAAGATTAATGAGTATAAAATTCAAACAATTATTAAAATTTATTTAGTTTAACTTTCGTTAATCATATGTTTTATAGGAGGCTTACCAGAGTCAATCTCACTAGTTAGACTGTGTTTTAGGCACATCTCACGATCTTTCTAAGTACAACCTCTATAAGGAGACTGTTGGCGGCAAGAAGAATGACAGGATTTACGGGTTGCGGTCCGAGGCGCCAACCTATGATGCCTGACCGACCTCTATCACATTTAGTGCATCTACTTTCATTGCAGAGGAGGACGAGATGCGTCTCCAAGTTGTTGCTAAGGTTAATGTCCAGGTAGCCTTATTGAGATTGAAGATGAGGGCAGAGATCAAAGTCATGCTGCATTTTAAACTGCAGAAAAGGGAATGACTCGGTTCAGGATGAGGATGAGGATGAGGAGGATGTTGATGATGAGAGGACGGAAAAGGATGAGGAGGATGAGGAGGATGAGGAGGAGCTATTTTTTTTGTTCGTCTGTATGTTCAACAACTTATTCTTATCAAACATTACATTTTGTTTAATTCAATTGTTTTTCTTTTATTTCTGCATATTATTTATGTATTGTTTTTTTTTTTATTTCGTTATGGTATTGTGTTGTGTTTTGATTATATTGTTATGATTGCAAGTTTGAAGAATGTAATGTTGAAAAATGACTTAAAATTTTTTTTTTGTGATGGTACAAGTTTTTGATGGCTTGCCGACGATTTTCTTGGCTCCTTGATGATTAGTCGACAGATTTCCACTGGTCAATCAAACAATTGACTTTCTAAACAAAGTGCTATATTTTTTGCTATGAATAAAACCGTCGGCAAATTCTCACGGTTAACAAGAATTGTGTGATATTTTACCGACAGAACTACGACAATTTTTTTATAGAAGTGCAACACTTTTTCTATGGGTGTATGCATCAGTTATATAACAAAGATCAATATATAATTAAACATTACATGTTTTACTGACAGAATCGTAACACCTTTCCGACATAGTGCGATAAGTTTCCTACAGACATATGCATTGGACGCTAAAGCTACTGTTAAACATGAAATATTTTTGGATCTCTAACGATTATTATGGTACGTCGGATAACCGCCGGCTAATGCAAACAGTCGCTAAATTCGTCGGTAATTTTATTACTGACAAACGTTTTTGCTACGTCAATTGAGTCGTCGGTAGATATATTACCCATGATTATTACATTATTACCGATGATATTTGACCGCCAATAATAAACTGATTTCCGGTAGTGAAAATTCAATCAGAGCATTTTTGAATTGAAATTTATCATAATTATAGATTTTTTTTTATATATTTTATGGTTTATATTAAATGTTAGCTCAGTCAATTTATTTTAAATATGTGCGGACAAGAAATCAACCATATATTTTTTTATTGATAGTTTGATTAGATTAATTTTAGCATTATTAATTTCAACAAAAAAAAAACTGAATATATAATGCAAAAGGGCAAATAAAGGTGATAACTGAACGGTGATGTAAATAAAAAAATATTTTAATCAGTCTAAATTTAAGGAACCTCTCATATAAATTAAAATTAACAAAGAAACCAATTAAGTGCAATAAACTTCATGTCATCAAATATGATTTGATTTCATTACATATTTCATCAAATATGATCTATTTGGGGGCAATTTCAACTATTTGAAGAAGCAGATGTAAAACTACTAAAGAATAAGCTACAGTTGCTATTATATAAAAAAAACTTTTTGAAGAAAGGCATGCCGTAACTTTCTATTAGGCACCACAGCTAGTCAGATCTAATGGAAAACTCAGTTTTTAGCTACAATTTTTTGAAAACATAGTCAAAAAATCATTTTGCTAAATAGAAAAAACAGCGGCGCGACACCACACTGCCACCGCACCACTGCCCCAAACACACTCTCAATCTCTAATTATTTTTTCCTAAAATGCAACTTCATTATCATCTCCCTCTCATTAACCCAACAAATAAGCTAAAATCATGCCAATAATTCAAATTTCACATACCATTAATCAACAAAATCTATAAATCACCCTTAATAAAAAGTCCCAATCAATTATATTTTTTTCAGCAACAATAAAGAAGAAGATGGAGAACTTGAGATTTGGAAAAATTATTAGGTGTAGATTCTACACATGTGAATTTTACTGTATTTTGATTGTATTGGTTATATCAATATAACAAATACAATCACAATATAAATTTATTCGTGCGCATTCCACACCTAATAATTATGCAAAAGATCTGCAAACTTTAAACTTTACACGAAAATTGCAAAAAAAATAAAATAAAATAAAACATAAAAATTAAAATATCATGCAAAAAAACAGTTAACTGGATTCAACAGCAGCGCCTCCGGCGTAATAAGCGAAGAGCTCCCTGAAAGCCGGAAGCCCGAGGTAGAAAACGCTCTGATCATCGCCGTCCAGCTGATCCAAAACCCACTGGAAGAAAACCNCCCAACAATTCTAATTATACCATTGCACTAACAGACAGTGGAGAAAAGACGAGAGTCTAGTGTTGCATGGTTACATAAGCGTATCGATAGGCGGCTGTTAGATCGATCAGTCTTGGGTGGACAGCAGATCTCGGATGACCCAAGTAATTCATAAGATTAATGAGTACAAAATTTGAATAATTATTAAAATTTATTTAATTTAACTTTCGTTAATCATCTGTTTTATAGGAGGCTTACCAGAGCCGATCTTACTAGTTAGACTGTGTTTTAGGCACATCTCACGATCTTTTTAAGTACAACCTCTATAAGGAGATTGTTGGCTGCAAGAAGAATGATAGGATTTACGGGTTGCGGTCCGAGGTGCCAACTTATGATGCCTGGCCGACCTCTATCACATTTAGTGCATCTACTTTCATTGCAGAGAAGGACGAGATGCGTCTCCAGGTTGCTGCTAAGGTTGATGTCCAGTTAGCCTCATTGAGATTGAAGATGAGGGCAGAGATCAAAGTCATGATGTATTCTAAACTGCAGAAAGGGAATGACTCAGTTCAGGATGAGGATGAGGATGATGTTGATAATGAGAGGACAAAAGCGGTTGAGGAGGATGAGAAGGGGCAATTTTTTTTGTTTGTCTGTATGTTCAACAACTTATTCTTATCAAACATTACTTTTTTTTTTTACAGATATACATTTCATTTTGTTTAATTCAATTGTTTTTCTTTTATTTCTGCATATTATTTATGTATTTTTTTTCTTTTATTTCGTTATGATATTGTGTTGTGTTTTGATTGTATTGTTATAATTGCAAGTTTATAGAATGTAATGTTGAAAAATGGCTTAAAAATTTTTTTTCTAATGGTACAAGTTTTTTATGGCTTGCCAATAATTTTCTTGGCCCCTTGATTATAAGTCAACAGATTTCCAACGGTCAATCAAACAAGTGACTTCTAAACAAAGTGCTATATTTTTTGCTATGGATAAAAACGTCGTTAAATTCTAACGGTTAACCGAGAGTTGTGTGATATTTTACCGACAGAGCTGTGACAATTTTTTTTATTGAAGTGCAACACTTTTTCTACGGGTGTATGCATCGGTTATATAACGACGATCAAGGTATAATTAAACATTACATGCTTTACTGACAGAATCGCAACACTTTTCCAACATATGTGCGATACGTTTCCTACGGACATATGCATTGGACGCTCGAGCTACTGTTAAACATGGCATGTTTTTGGATCTCTAGCGATTATTATGGTACATCGGATAATCGCCGGCTAATGCAAACAGTCGCTAAATTTGTCAGTAATTTTATTACTGACAAACGTTTTTGCTACGTCAATTTAGTCGTCGGTAGATATATTACCTATGATTATTACATTATTACCGATGGTATGTGATCGTCACTAATAAACTGAATTCCGGTAGTGAAAATTCAATCAGAGCATTTTTGAATTTAAATTTATCATAATTAATTTTTTTAACTTTTTTTTTATATATTTTATGGTTTATATTAAATGTTAGCTAGGTCAATTTATTTTAAATATATGCGGACAAGAAATCAATCATATATTTTTTTTATTGATAGTTCGATTAGATTAATTTTGGCTTTATCAATTTCAACAAAAAAAAAAACTGAATATATAACGCAAAATGGGAAATAAATGTGGTAACTCAACGGGGATGTAAATAGAAANATTGATAGGTCGATTAGATTAATTTCAACAAAAAAAAAAAACTGAATATATAACGCAAAATGGGAAATAAATGTGGTAACTCAACGGGGATGTAAATAGAAAAATATTTTAATCAGTCTAAATTTAAGAAACCTCTCATATGAATCAAAATTAACAAAGAAACCAATTAAGTGCAATCATACTTCATGTCATCAAATTTGATTTGATTTCATTACATATTTCATCAAATATGATCTATTTGGGGCAATTTCAACTTATTTGAAGAAGCAGATATAAAGCTAATGAAGAATAAGCTATAGTGGCCATTATATATATATTAAAAAAATTTGAATAAAGACATGCCGCAATTTTCTATTAGGCATCACAGCTAGTCAGATCTAGTGGGAAAACTCAGTTTTTAGCTACAACTTTTTGAAAACATAGTTAAAAAACCATTTTACTAAATAGAAAAAACTGCGGTGCGATACCACGCTGCCACAACACCATTGTCCCAAACACACCCTCAATCTCTAATTTTTTTCCTACGATGTAACTTCATTATCATCTCCCTCTCATTAACACAACAAAGAAGCTAAAATCATGTCAATGATTCAAATTTCACATGCTATTAATGAACAAAATCTATAAAATCACCCTTAATAAAAAGACCCAATAAATTATATTTTTTTCAGCAACAATAAAGAAGAAGATCGAGAACTTGAGATTTCGAAAAATTATTAGGTGTACATTCTACACATGTGAATTTTATTGTGTTTTAATTGTATTAGTTATATAATATAACAAATACAATCAAAATATAAATTTATGCATACAAACTCCGCACCTAATAATTATTCTGAAATTCGTCAAAAGATGTGCGAACTTTAAACTTTACTCGAAAATTACAAAAAAAAAAAAACATAAAAATTAAAATTTCATGCAAAAAAATCAATTAACTGGATTCAACAGCAACGCCTCCGGAGGCGTAACAAGCGAAGAGCTCCCTGAAGGCCGGAAGCCCGAGGTAGAAAACGCTCTGATCATCGCCGTCCAGCTGATCCAAAACCCACTGGAAGAAAACCGGCTCGCACGGCAACGAGAGACCGCCGGGGGGCTGCGCTTCACCGAACTCCTCTTCCGCCAGCTCGAGGAGACCGGCGAATACCGGTAAGTTGAAGTACATCGCCGGAATCTCAAACCGCCGCCGCTCGAAACCCACATACACGGCGGCGTAGCCTGTCTGCGCAACCCTTCCGCAGGGGATGCAGTGCCGGCTGAAGATCTTGCATTCCTGCATCTTTAGATTCTGCTCCGCGGCCTATTTGCCGCCAAAGCATCTCTCTTTTGGTTTTATAGAGGGAATTATTTAGGCTTTATTATGGTCAGAAAAGAGTTTTAATATATGTGAGCTTTCTTTCGCATTAAAATAGTATTTTAAAAGTCAATAATTATGGACCGCCTATCGTACGGCCGGTCTATTCGTTGACCGTTCATAATCGTAATTAAAAGAATGTAATAATATTAAATATGCGAATTATTTTGTACGCTATAAATATTTTTTTATAAAATTTATTATTTGAATTGTCAAAGTTTTATTTTTTTAGAAGATGAATGTAATAATTATTTTTAAAAAAAATTATTCATAAATTTAATTTAGGACATTTAGTTGCATGCCACATAATTTTTTTATGGATTTATATATTTAACATCTAATTTTTTATATTCGTTATTGATTCTCATAAGAACGGCGTATTGATTATCTATTGACATGCACAAGAAGTCGTGTCTATAAAAATTGAATTATTTATTATAATTATAACTTTGGAGAAATGTAGTATCAGCATCAAAGACTTTAGTTATCTAAAAACCTTCATTTTAGTAGATCTAAAATTGAATAGATGGAGTATAATTTTAGTCGTAGCAAATCTAGTGGTAGAGTTATAGCAATCAGTGATGAAATCATTAAAAGGAGTGAACAGTTATATATCTCAGGTATATTGTTCAAAGCATTGGAGATATAGATGGGGGTGTTATTAGTAGAATTCAAGTTAGATGTTTGAAGTGGAGGAATGCATCAGACCTATTGTATGATAAAGAAGTGCCGCTTAGACTTTAAGAAAACTTTTATAAGATAGTCAAGAGGCATGCATTGCTTTATGGCATATAATGTTGGCCTATAAAAGAGAAACATAAAACTAAGCTAGTCAAGAGGCATGCATTGCTTTATGACAAAATGTGAAATGAATGTATCTGTGAAAGGGTTGTGTAGCTCTAGTGACAGACAAGATTAGAGAGAGTTCTTAGTTAGTTTGTTCTCATTAAACGTCAACCATAAGATGATTCAATTAGGAGAGTTGATGTTTTATATTTGATTTATATTAAGAAAGATAACGGTAGAACAAAAAAAAAGTTGATCTTGTTGTTTACAAAATTGTCTTAATTTATTAGACTTATATGAAAATATGATGCTCAATAGGACACATGGAGAAAGAATTCATGTAGCTGACTGTACCTTGTGAGATAAAGACTTATTGTTGTTATTGTTGTTGTTATTGTTGAATAAGTATTAACTATATTTATAAATCTTAAATTAATCATTAATTAGCTTTAACATTATCCTCGTGATATTTATAATTTTTAATGATATACTTCAAAGATCATTGGCACAGTCACTCTTCTAACGATTCGAGGAGAACTACCTTATAATCGAATTTTTTAATGTAATCTATGATACTAGATTTTTAGTTTAATCTGTAGAGTTATATTGATCGATTTACATTATCTAATTTTATAATTTTTGCATATATTCCATATTTAAAAATTAAGTTTTCTATATTTAAGGGTATTTGAGAAAGAAATAGATATTAATTATTAGCCTACTCATGACATATCTAATAAATCCAACATCAAGATCCCATCATTGAATCAGACCAAAGAGGTAGAGATCTTAATTTAATTTACAACTTATTAAGATTAAATTTCTTTATCTTAGACAATAATCTATTTTTGTAAGTGTTTATTCAAAACTATTATGTATCTCATATTAGATGATAATCATTTTTTTAATAATTACTTATACAACTTTCTTTCTTAGCTAAAAATGTCTCATGATGGCAAGAAAGCCTCAACTGGAATCCAATAGTAGACAAAGTACTAATTAGAAAATATTTATAAGAGCGAATGGTTGATATGATCGCCACTGATTTAAAAACATCAAAAGATGAAATCATTGAATGGTATAAATTCTCTAGAAATCTTATAAGAAAATCTCACAATATTTTAGTCATCTAAATTTTTAGTTGATAAAATCCTAAAATATATATTTCCTTAAAGAAGTGATAGCATAGCCTCAAAAGCTATAGATCATCTAAAAAACTTAAAAGGGAATGGTATGAAGAAGTTTAGCCATTCAAAATTTTTAAAAGGAAAAGATCCAAAAAGTACATGCCATCTAGAACTCCTAGAAGGTGAAATTCTTAGAAAATATAGATTTCCAAAAAGTCTCAAAATGCAAAAGCCTCTTAAGGTATAAGATGTCTAAAATTCTAAGAAAGAAAAGCTTTAAAATTATTTATTTAAAAAAAAATCATATAAGCTTAAAAGGTGAGATTCTTCAAAGAATTTGAAATTAGAAACATTAGAAAGCGCAACTATTCAAATTATATAAAACCTTTGAAAGTGTAAACTTTAAATGGTAAAAAATTTCTTACTCAAATTGAAATTATGTATTAACTTTCATTACATAATTCTCTACTTATTCAAAAATTGATATAAAATACATGTTTTCATGTCTTCAAAAAATCCTGGAATGCATAAAACTATGAAGGATGGATGTCGGTTTAAAGTGTAATATCTCCTTCTTGCAGGTTTTAATCATTCAATCATTACTTGTTAGAATCATAACATGATTTAAAATTTTTAGAATACATATCACAGACATCTGAATGGCACAATTACTTATTAGAGCCAAATTCTAAAAAAAGTGCTTCACTCTTAAATAAAGATTAATAATTCATTAATTATTATTCATTAATTATTATGAATTTATTAATTTGCTTCAATCAAGCTCTTACATGGACAAATATACATTCAATTGCTTTGCAAATAAGAAATTATATCCTAAAGCTTCATATAAAATTATTAAATCTACATAGTGTGGGCACACTCATCATTGTCATCATTAGAGATTTTTTAAAGAATTTTATAGCTTTCAATCTCTTATACTTCTACCTCATCTTTGAATGGATGGTCTCCTTCCATTCTAAGTTTATTCAAGTATTAAGGAATGTAACTTCCTTTCTTGGTTGCAATTAATCTCAATTAGTTTTAATGGCATCAAACTTTATGCAGTTGTTTGGCATTGATGAATTTTGGATGTCAAACTCTATTTTTGATAAGCACATTTGCATTAAATTTGGGGTACAAATATAAATAATAAAAAAAGATAAAGGAAGGATGAAGTTATAGATTAGTAGAATTTATTGATGGTCGGACTGATATTACCTTTAGATTAGAGATTTTCAGAACTTAATTCATGATGATCAAAATTCTAATTTAAACGAGTTTGTAGTCAAATTAAATATATCGACAAAATAGATTTAATGACACTGAAAGTTATCTGATTTGACCATGAATAAAAGTAATGAAAATTCAATTAAAATTTTTAAAAAATTAATTAATGGGTCAAATGATGTCCAAATTTTATATCTTTTTAAATCAAGCATTCATAGGAGGATAATCCATTGAACCTAAGATCACTAAAATATTATGAATTTAGCTCGAGGAACTTTAATCAATTGAAAATTGATTCTAATTCTAACTTAGATTAAAATCATATCAAAATAAACGAGCTATGCGATGAGCCAAAAATTAGGATCAAATTTTTTTCGAGCCAATTTGGAGCCATACATAGATCTGCTTGAACTAACTCGAGAAAGACTCGTAGTTTTTTTTTTATTATTATTATTTATAAAACTATATGGAAAATGCTAAGTAAAGTTGAATAGAACAAGTCACACACCAATTTCGAGTTGTAATGTACCCAAATAACTCAATTTGAGCCAATTAGTTTAATTTTTTTATCTGAATCGAGCCGATCCCATCCAAATAGCTCAATTTGATCCAACTCGTTTCGATTTCGAGCTCGATTCAATTCCAAGCAGTCTAAACTTGAAATCAAATCTAACAAGTGAAGCCAACATTGAGCGACACTAGATCTGTTCGAGCTTACCTCTGCTCGGGTCGAAATCAAATAGTTAACAACCCTATGTGCTGCGTTATAGGATAGAATTTAATAATATGGCTGAGTGAAGTGTGTGTGTTGATATTAAAATGGAAACAGGGGAGAAAATAGTTTTGGGCTTAATATGCTATTGATTTATTTATGTTTTCTATTAATCCATAGCTTTTATAATATATTCTTATAAATAAATATACTTTTCGACTGTTTCCCAATAAGTACTGTCTGACAGTGAAAAAAATATTACGTCTAGAGTCCGGACGTAAGTTGCGTCCGCACAACGGTTGCAATCAACCGGAAGGAGCAGGGCAGAAAAAAAAAAAAAAAAACAGTGAATTNCTCAAAATGCAAATGCCTCTTAAGGTATAAGATGTCAAAAATTCTAAGAAATAAAAGCTTTAAAATTATTTATTTTTTAAAAAAAATCATATAAGCTTAAAAGGTGAGATTTTTCAAAAAATTTGAAAATAGAAACATTAGAAAGCACAACTATTCAAATTATATAAAATATTTGAAAGTGTAAACTTTAAATGGTAAGAAATTCCTTACTCAAATTGAAAGTATATACTAAATTTCATTACATAATTCTCTACTTATTCAAAAATTGATATAAAATACATGTTTTCATGTCTTTAAAAAATCTTGGAATGCATAAAACTATGAAGGATGGATGCCGGTTTAAAGTGTAATAACTCTTTCGTGCATGTTTAATCATTCAATCATTACATGTTAGAATCATAACATGATTTTAAATTTTCAGAATACATATCACAGACATCTAAATAGCACAACTACTTATTAGAGTCAAATTCTAAAAAAAGTGCTTCACTCTTAAATAAAGATTAATAATTCATTAATTATTATGAATTTATTAATTTGCTTCAATCAAGCTCTTACATGGACAAATATACATTCAATTGCTTTGCAAATAAGAATTTATATCCTAAAGCTTCATATAAAATTATTAAATCTACATAGTGTGGACACACTCATCATTGTCATCATTAGAGATTTTTTAAAGAGTTTTATAGCTTTCAATCTCTTATACTTCTACCTCATCTTTGAATGGATGGTCTCTTTCCATTCAAAGTTGATTCAAGTATTAAGGAATGCAACTTCCTTTCTTGGTTGCAATTAATCTCAAATAGTTTTAATGGCATCAAAGTTTATGCTGTTGTTTGGCATTAATGAATTTTTGATGTCAAACTCTATTTTTGATAAGCACATTTACATTAAATTTGGGGTACAAATATAAATAATAAAAAAAGATAAAGGAAGGATGAAGTTATAAATTAGTAGAATTTATTGATGGTTGGACTGATATTACCTTTAGATTAGAGATTTTCGGAACTTAATTCATGATGATCAAAATTCTAATTTAAACAAGTTTGTAGTCAAATTAAATATATCGACAAAATAAATTTAATGATACTGAAAGTTATCTAATTTGAGCATGATTAAAAGTAATTAAAATTTAGTTAAAATTTTTAAAAATTAATTAATAAGTCAAATGATGTCCGAATTTTATATCTTTTTTAAATCAAGCATTGATAGGAGGATAATCCATTGAACCTAAGATCGATAAAATATTAAAATATTAGTGCTTCTAGGGTTGTGAATTTAGCTCGAGGAACTTTAATCAATTGAAAATTGATTCTAATTCTAACTTAGATTAAAATCATATCAAAATAAACGTGCCATGCAATGAGCCAAAAATTAGGATCAAATTTTTTTCGAGCCAATTTCGAGTCATACATAGATCTGCTTGAACTAACTCGAGATAGACTCGTAGTTTTTTTTTTATTATTTATAAAACTATATACAAAATGCTAAGTAAAATTGAATAGAACAAGCCACACTCCAATTTCTAGTTGTAATGGACCCAAATAACTCAATTCGAGCCAATTAGTTTAATTTCTTATCCGAATCGAGCCGATTCAGAGTTGAAATGGATCCAAATAGCTCAATTTGAGCCAACTCGTTTCGATTTCGAGCTCGATTCAATTTCAAGCAGTCTAAACTTGAAATCAAATCTAACAAGTGAAGCCAATATTGAGCGACACTAGATCTATTCGAGCTGACTTCTGCTCGGCTCGAAATCAAATAGTTAACAGCCCTAAGTGCTGCGTTATAGGATGGAATTTAATAATATGGCCGAGTGAAGTGTGTATGTTGATATTAAAATGGAAGTTGGGGAGAAAATAGTTTTGGGCTTAATATGCGATTGATTTATTTATTTTTTCTATTAATCCGTAGCTTTTATAATATATTCTTATAAATAAATATACTTTTCGGCTGTTTCCGAATAATTAGTGCCGGATAGTGGAAAAAATATTACGTCTAGAGTCCGGACGTAAGTTGCGTCCGCACAACGGCTGCAATCTACCCGAAGGAGCAGGGGAGAAAGAAAAAAACTCCGATGGATTACAGTCATTGTCCGGACGCAGCTTACGTCACGACTCCGGCCGTAATATTTTTTTTCCGGATATTGACAAAATCTCTTGCTCAACATACTTACCATTTTGTACAACTGTGATCCGTGTGTAACAAATTGACCAACGTTAGTATAGGAGATTGGTAACTGGATATTAGATTTTTTAGAGTTTATTTTATCATTTTTAAATTAAAATCTCGCTTTCAACGTTAATATTTGAAGTAAAAGGAGATACAATAAGTTGGTGTTTTGATTATTGCTTGGCTATGTTGGTTTGATTTCGTTTGCTTATATTAAGAGCACTTCACATGTATATTATGGGTTTGATTTTGCTTTTAACAGTTTCCTTGTTGCTACAATAAAAGTTCATTGATAATTTTTTTATTTATTTTCGGGCGTCAGGTCTCATGTTATTTGCGAGTTTTGGTAATTCGGAAAAGAAATATATAAGAAAGGTGAAAGAAGAGGATGAATGTATGGTTCATGTCTAAACTAGCAGAG
The DNA here is from genome assembly GCA_002079205.1 of Phalaenopsis hybrid cultivar. Classification (NCBI taxonomy): domain Eukaryota; kingdom Viridiplantae; phylum Streptophyta; class Magnoliopsida; order Asparagales; family Orchidaceae; genus Phalaenopsis; species Phalaenopsis hybrid cultivar. Next base: position 59,263 of record JXCR01140808.1, read on the forward strand.
TCGGAGGAGATGATTTGACGAAAAGAGAGCAAGATCCCCAAAAAAAGGTCAGGAGAGGAAGATATCTCTCTCTTCTCCCCTCTTTTTCTTTTTGAACATGTACCAAAAAAATATTAAAGAATATGTTGTGTCGTACAAAAATCTTTCTACTCTGACTTGATGAGAAGGCTATGAATTAAGTGTCAAGTAGCTCATAAATGAGGATCTGACATATGTAAATCATTTGTGTTAGTCATGACTTTTGCATTCTTATAGCTACGAGGATTGTCGAGGAATCAAGCTAAAGTAGTGAGTTTGGTTGGTCAATTCGGTAGACTTAATGGTTACACCAATTCGACGAACTAGTTTGCCAAGACTGTTCGATAGGTTAATTTGGCAGTTAGTGTAAGATAATTGACATATCGGCGAGTTAAGCTATCAAGTTACTTTAACACCTCGCTTTAGACATAAGTGATCCCTTCCGGTTAATTGGGCTGGATAAGGTCCATGGGACCTGATGAATTTGAATATATAAGGCCCCCATGGGTTGGATATTGCCCATGAAAAAGGCCCATGGCAAATTTAATGTCATCTATCCATAGTAATAACTGAAAAGAGATGAAGGAAGATCTCTGGTTAAAAATTATAAAATTAGATGCAAAACTATGCTCAAAGAAAATTTTAAAAAGGTTAGTTTTAATGAGAGTTTTGAACATTCTTTGAACATCTTTCTTTTTTTTTAATTTATTTGAATGTTTAGGGTACTAGCCTTCAACCCAATGCATTATAATAAGCGTTGACTTTGTTCAAACCTTGTCTGGAATTTGTAGGTATTATTACTAGTAAATTTGTTTAAATCTAATTCAAAATAAGTAGATAATATTTGTATACACCAATAATGTTAGCACGAATCTCAAATGGATCAGGATGAAGACCAAACAATTGAAGCCTCAAAATAAAGAGTCTGATATGAATCGACTCATCTGATGTCTGATTGCTCGGTTGAGCCGACCGACATATAATGTCGACAAAACAAGTCCACAGATCTTGCTTATGGTTCCAACGACCTCCATGCGACCGATCGCCTCGGTCGATTGAATTCAATGCGTCCGTTGATCAGTAGCCATTGTACTTTACTTAAATCGTAAATGAAAATCTGATATTAAATTAGCACATTAATTTCATTTAGGGAGGTTACCATAACAATTCCTTCCTTTCCATAATTGTACAATTAGGCCTCTATAAATAGGAGGTCAAAAGGTGAATAAAAGATTTTTCCCTCCAAACTCTCCATCTGCTTCACTCTCTCTCATTTTCCTTCTCTCGACTCTAACTCTCGAGATATGTATTTTCAAAAGATAACTTAGGATCCAACAACTTAAAGGGGTGCGGTGAGCATGGACATACCATAGATGAGAAGTGGGGCAAATTACTAAGGAAAAACCTCACAAGGAGACATAACATCCATAGAGGTTTAATAAAGAGACTGTGTCAAGACATCTAGGAAAAGGTTCAGGCGCTTCGAGCACATATAATGGACCGGTTTTAGGCGCTCCGGACAACGATAACTTAAAGGAACATTCAACCGCCTATCTTGGAGAGAGAGTCTCATAGAACTCACTTCCTAAGGGTTTCTCTCGAGAATCCACTAGCGTCCAATGGTCTGGACGACGGTCAAACGACTGAAGGGCAAAGGGACTCCTAGCAAGCTGATAATGCTGGATCTACGTAGGTGATCACACAATGGCTAGATTGAGGAGAAGTGCCCGCCCGACCAACTGCAGACAGTGTCTTCTCTGGACGGATCCTAGAGATCATACCTCCGGTTAAATTAAAGATTTCTCATCTGGATCCTTTCAATGGGAAGAGTGATCGGGTCGACCATGTGGCTTCCTCTGAATTATTGTTCGGAGTCCTACAGATTGACAATGCGATGAAGTGACAACTTTTCCTAACCATGTTGAAGGACTCAACACTTGGATGGTTCAACAGCCTACCAGATGGATTCATTCCATACTTCTATGAATTCAGGAGACTCTTCTTGACGCACTTCGCCAACATACAAAAGTTGAGGAAGGATAATGAGGCTCTGCTCTAGATTAATCAAGGAGAGAATGAATACCTGATGGCTTACATCACTCATGTCCAGAAGAAAATGCAAGAAATGAAAGGCCTCGAACCTCTCATGTCAAACTCTAGCTCGAGATCGAGTCAAGCTCATAAATTATAAGCTAAAGCTTGTGTCATATGTTTACTCTAGCTTGGGCTTAACTTGAATGCTCAAGATTTTAGAAGAACTGCAAGGAACACATCAATAAGATCTCAATGGAGAAAACGAGTAATTCACAATAGGAGATCATTAGAGAGTATTGATGATACTAACAATTGGAGAAAAATCTTGATCGAAACTCACTAAGGTCTGACGACACTAGTGGCTTTATAAGAGGAGGAAGTCGCCCATTAGAAATTTGCATTCAATCGATTTAGTTAGATTGATTGATAAATTTAATAAAACAGTTAAATCAACTTGAATAATAAGCAAAATTATACTTAAAAAATAATTGAATGAAGCAAATCATGCTAAACCATAACATAGTTCTCTTTAATAAATTCAATTTTAGTTTTATCGTACATTAAAATTTTAATAGAGGTATGCATTCAGCCAATTTAGATGAATTGATTGACGAAACTTACCAAACATATAGATTGATAATTTTTTAATCATAACATAATTTGATTTTTTTTAGTTTACCTATTTTTTTTTTCAATTTTCAAATCAAACCAATAATCTTAATTCAAAAAATATTTAAACTAAAACCCAAAACATAACCTTGATTTCATAGACGAAACAAAATTAACTAAATATGTTCAATTCTCTTTGAATCTTCAATTTAGATCAATTATTCACACTATTAGTTGTAACACTATTCACCGACTTTAGAGATGAGGAATCAGATCAAACGATGCAGAGAATTCCAAATTTGAAGGCCTAGGTGGTGATCTTAAATCACAGAATAAGCCATGAGAAATACAGTTTCGAAACTCCAAAGACAACATCACATATCTCAAAGATTAATTCGATTAGTTGGATGAGTAATTTAGTCAAGCCATGTCAAGCTCCAACTTGTGCTCAACTAACATACGAGTAATAAAATTGTCTCAAACTCAAGATTATTAGTGAGCTAAATTTGAGTTAGCTCACGAGCTAGCTCGACTCATCTACAGATATATTCCTTAATGGGATCGCTAGACACAAAATCCCAAATGCCTAGCCTCCATAGCATTATTCTTGCTCTGCTCCTCATCCAACTATCAACATTTCTATCTCTCACAATAGGCTAACCAATAAAACACGAATGAGATAGGTAGGATTAAGGATTTATTTTAAGATAAAAACATTTTAAATATTTTGGTTTGACCCAAACAAGGGAAGGCATGAGCAAGCCCTGCCCCAATCATAGGTCTACCCATGAAATTGGCCCTAAATAATCGGGACAAGTCAAATGTTCAATAAAACTAAAGCTAGTTTTTCATACTTTCATATATAAAATGTTATATTACATTGATTGGGCTAACTCTGTCAATTTGAGCTAAAGGCCCACTGATTTGTTGGATCTTTAAATAGAATGGGCTAACTGGCTCTTGGTCAGTTCTTAGCAGTAATTATATTTAATTAAATAATCAAATTTATATAATTTAAATTTTTTTAGGTGGAGTTTTGAACTTATATACTCATACATGAATACCACCCAATTTCTATATATTTACATATCTAACACCTAAGGTTTAATGTTTACATTTACATAATTTAGTTCTGGCGACTCGTATCTATTTAGGCGATGCCTAAAATTTTTTAGGTACCATTCCCATTGATGTTGCATAAAAATTTTAAATTACTTTTAATATAAAATAAAAAATATAATTTCCCTCAATAAATCCTTCAATCCAACACTTAACAAAAATAAAAAAATTAAGAAAGAAACGTATATATACATCTAAGAGAGCTTGTTAAGTTGTCAAATTATCTTGCAAACGTGTTAGGTTATCATTTCAAGTGACAAGTTGCGGGTAGAGCTGTCAAAAAAGCTCGTTGTTCGCGAACAATTTGTGTTTGATTCGTTAATGAGTTCGTTTTTGATTAGTTCGATGAGTAAACGAGGCAAACATGAACAATTTTTTTCGTTTGGTTAGTTAAACGAACCAAACACCAACAGCGATGCGTTCGCTCTTATTTGAATCGTTATTGTTCGAAATATTAAATAATTTAAAATAATTATATATATATAATTTATGATATTTTAAAAAATTAAATTTTATAAATTATAATANATAGTCAAAGGAGATGATTTGATGAAAAGAGAGCAAGAACCCCAAAAAAGGTTAGGAGATGAAGATATCGCTCTCTTCTCCTCTCTTTTTATATTAAAGAATATGTTGTGTCGTACAAAAATCTTTCTACCGTGACTTGATGAGAAGGTTATGAATTATGTGTCAAGTAGCTCATAAATGAGGACCTGACATATGTAAATCATTTGTGTCATTCATGACTTTTGCATTCGTACATCTACGAGGATTGTCGAGGAAACAAGCTAAAGTAGAGTTTGGTTGGTCAATTCGGTAGACTTGATGGTTGCACCAATTCAACGAACAAAGTTAATTTCTCAGATGATTCTTACAAATCCCAAGTCTTATAGTCTAATTACTATATTATATTAAAATTTTATTTATATTTCATTATTAATAACTAAAAATTGCTGCTTACTCAATCATTCATATTGAAAGCAAATATGAATTTAACCTTAAATGACAATAGATCTCAACCACATGTGGCTTTGACTTAGGCCTATCATCAACTTGAATTTTATTGTGTGAAAATTTTTTTATTGATTCATATTATTTGATGAATTACATTTGAATATGGAAATTATGCATATTTTGAATCTTAAAAATCTAAGGTTGGAGGTGATGTATTTATTTATAATTCAAGTTAGAATGTATTTTCTCAGCAAATTTATTGTCATCTATCCATAGTGATAACTGAAAAGAGATGAAGGAAGTTCTCTGGGTAAAACTTCAAAAATTAGATGCAAAACTATGCTCAAAGAAAATTATTACAAGGTTAGTTTTAATGAGAGTTTTGACCTTTTTTGAACGTTATTTGAACATCTTTCTTGTTTTAAATTTATTTGAATGTTTAGTATACTTTGTTCAAATATAGCCTTCGGCCCAATAGATTATAATAAGCATTGACTTTGTTCAAGCCTGGTTTGAAATTGGTAGGTATTATTACTTGTAAATTTGTTTAAACTTTGTTCAAAATTAGTAGATAATATTTGTATACACCAATATTGTGAGCGCAAATCTCAAAGGGATGAGGATGAGGACTAAACAGTTGAAGCCTCAAACCGAAGAGTATGATATGAATCAGCTCATCTGACGACCAATTGCTCGATTGAGCCGACCTACAGATAATGTTGATAGAACCAGTCGATAGATCTTGCTTATGGTTCCAGTGACCTCCATGTGACCGACCGCCTAGGTCAATCAAACTCAACGGACCTTCGATCGGTATCTGATATTAAATTAGCACATTAATTACATTTAGGGCAGTTATCATAAATTATAAGCTTAAACTTGGGTCATCTGTTTACTCTCAAGCTTGGGCTTAACTTGAGCGCTCATGATTTTAGAAGAATTGCAGGGAATACATTAATATAATCCCAATGGAAAAAATGAGTAATTCACAATAAGAGTTCATCAGAGAGTATTGATGATACTAGCAATTGGAGAAAAATCTTGATCGAAACTCAATAAGAAGGTCTGACGACATTAATGGCTCTATAAGAGGAGGAAGTCGCCCATTATAAATTCGCATTCAGTCGATTTAGTTGGATGATTGATAAATTTCATAAAAATTAAATCAATTCGAATAATAAGCAAAATTATACTGGAAAAATATTATAATGAAGCACATCATGCTAAACCACGACATAGTTCTCTTTAATCAATTCAATTTTACTTTTATTGTACATTGAAATTTTAATAGAGGTATGCATTCAATCAATTTAGATGAATTGATTGACAAAACTTATCCAACAAATTGATTAATAATTTTAATCATAACATAATTTGATTTTTTTAGTTTATCATTTTTTTTATTATTTTCAAATCAAACCAATAATCTTAATTCAAACAACATTTATACTAAAACCCAAAAGAGGACCTTGATTTCATAGACCAAACAAAACTAACAAAATATGTTCTTTTTTTTTTTGAATTTTCAATTTAGATCAACTATTGACACTATTAGTTGCAACACTATTCACCAACTTTAGAGATGAGGAATCAGATCAAACGATGTAGAGAATTCCAAATTTGAAGGCCTAGGTGGTGATCTTAAATCACAGAATAAGCCATGGGAAATACAGTTTCGAAACTCCAAAAACAGTATCACAGATCTCAAAGATTAATTCAAGCAGTTGGATGAATAATCTAGCCAAGCCATATCAAGCCCCAACTTGTGCTCAATTAACATACGAGTAATCAAATTGTCTTAAACTCAAGATTATTAGTGAGCTAAATTTGAGTCAGCTCAAGAGCTAGCTCGACTCATCTACAGATATATTCNGATTATCTATTTATATAAAATAAGTTGTATAATTAATATAATATATTATTTATATATATTAATATTAGGGATGTTAAGCTGGCTCGTCATTCGCGAACAGCTCGTGTTCTGTTCGTTCGTTAATAAACGAACACGAACAGCGACTTCACGAACAATTTTGAACACAAGCTTATTTCAAACAAACTAAATGTCAAACGAACCGAATACAAACACAAGATCTGTTCATTCATGTTCAGTTCGTTTACACACCTAGTTGCGGGGCTTGAATTAATTAGTTGACAAACTCTTGAGCATATACCAACTATTGAGTACCAATAGCCGGGTATGAGTTACCAAACATATGCAATAATTTTGACAATGATTTCTCAATGTGATTGGAAGGACTTCGTCACCTCATGGTCGAATAAGTCAACTCTAATGTTACTGGATCGAAAATGTGTAAGCAGAAGTATTAATGCAGAGCGGTTACCGAGGTAATGTGTTATAAAACATTAAATATTAAAGGCTCCAGCTAGAAAAAGTTAAGACGATAAGGGGGATGCCAAAAAATGATGGACAATTGAATGTGTTATTTTAAACCTATAAATGATCTCTCTATAAATTAGAAAGATCAAAGTAATATTAGGGATCCTGAGGGGTTTGTGGGGAAGAGGCTATTTATTTGAATTATCCACCTCTATTATGTGCTCTAAATCCCTTTTTTCTTATTAGTGTGAATATAAATAAATCATGATCCAACAAAATATTTTATGTAATGAAATTACGCACATAATGCCATACATGAAAATATTATCAACTATAGTGTCTAACTCTGGAAAAAATATATCATCATGTGTCCTGATGCAAAACTGCATCGTGACTCCAATCACAACGTGTCACGTGTACGGTCCGACCCTGTCATATATTAAACTATTTAGTTTTTTGTATTCAACGGGACCAGACCATACACGTGGCTTATTATGCTTGGAGTTGCATTAGAACTACTGATGTAATATTTTTTTCTAACTCTAGTGGCATAGGTGTCATCAACATCACTTAAAATATTATTTTCAGCATTTATCAAACTATGGTGCTTTCATAATTTATTGGAGAAGGCTTGTTCAAACGTATTCTAGTGCCAACTGGAAGCACAGCAAAGGCTTATCAATGCTCCAAAAACTGTGCACACAAAAGCTCGTTGTTTAGCTGAATATATTATCATCATGAAAGCAACCGAATCAAAGCTTCCCTGTTGGCGACAATTCATGCATTTATCTCACGACAACTCTGCACACTTGCTAGTTCATTTGGTGGCAAAATATCCTGCAATTTTACTCCCTTATTAGTTAAATCTTATATCGTTCTGTCTTGCCATTAAACTGGAGGAATTATGATCCTCTGCTTTTTTGAATTCAAGACATTAAGATCAACAATATGGCATGTTTGGATTATCAATCGAAGATTAACTTCGTCGATGGCTATCAAATCTGTGTCAGTTGCCATTGGCACTGGAAGTCAAGTCAATTTGGCATTTTTGATCTCCAGTTAATTGTCATTCAAGGGGAGGGTGAGGTCTAATATGTTTGTGTTTGCTGAGACTGAAGAAATTTCTTGCATATTCTTGTCAGGGATCAAATTGCAACCTTGAAAATAGATAAATAAGCCATACTTTTGCTTATTTTGGATCTTTTGAATATCCCAATTTTAAGATAATTCTTATGTTGTAATCTTACACGTGAAAAATTGTGACAACTTTTAAAGTTCGTTTGTTTCAACTGTGGTTGTATGAAATCTCAGTTTAGAAGTTGTTGTGAAAAATCTGTTGTTCGAAAGTTAGTGTTTCAAATCAATTGGTATGTTTGAAAAATACAGTTTTAAATATGTTTTTTTGTGAATAATTATCTGAAATATCTCTTGGTACATATTATCCAAAATTCATATGTATTTTTTAGAAGTCAAATCAAAAAAGTTTAAATCTTCCGTCAGAAAGCTGAATAAAAAAAATAAATTGTGATATATTTTACTAAAATCAATAATCAATTATGCAAGGAAAAAAGGGTAGGGAAAGAATTTCCAAAGTAAGGAAATCAAGACCGTCAATACAAGATTGAGCTCGACGTATGAGCAAGTAATTGGTATGTCAATTGTTTAAATTCATTAAAAGAAGAGTTTTTTTTTTTTTTTTTAAAAAAAGAAAGACATCTAAGATGGTATTACCTTCGGTAAAAAAACAAGGACTCTCTGTGATAAAATGACGAGCCTACGACGAGGATGTGGGACTCCTTTCAAACCTAAGGCACAGGCAAGCATTCGCTAAACCTAAGGCATGTAATGTAGAGCTCTTGCAAAATAGAAAGGCGAGGCTGCGAGTTTCAAGGTTGGGATTTTTCATAGAGGCGGAGAGGGTGACGGTGCTGACGCCCGAACTAGGTGGTCTACGGCCTTTCTCACGGATGCGGAGAGGGGGATGCTAGGATGAGCGGCCGAGGGCTAGGACAGAAGAGTCAAGGAGCAACTGTGGGATGATATGCCTAAATGCGGAGAACAATTCACGTACAGGTTATTAACAAAACCCCGAACTCAGTTTGCAAACAGAAGCAGTGAAACGAGCGATCTAAACAGGAATAAAATAGTGCTTTGAACTGATTTCGATTCAAAAATCTGAAACAAACGCACCTTAAAGAGAAGATCACTATAAATAAACTTAATAATCTTTACAACCTTCTAGACATTGCCAACAGCAAAAGAAAGAACGTCCTAGCAACTCCCCCATCAACTTTATGACCTTCAAAAATCCACTTACCAATGTCTTTACATATCTCCACTTACATAATAATGTTATCTTTAATTATCTTAGTCATTTCCATAGATTTTCCATACTATATATTCCATTACCTCCATGTAATTTCATATTTATATCTAAACAAAGTTTGTCGATGTGCAGTCCGAACAATTAGAGCCAACTCGAGTCAAACAAGCTCAATTCAAACTATTTTGAGCTTAATCTAATTAAATTAAAAAAAAAATCAGTTAATAACGAGCTGTTTCAAACTATTTTGAGCTATATTTATTTATTTATTTGAGTGAGAAAACTAAAAGGAAAAAAAAATAGAGATGATTGGATAAGATGTTAGATTTTTTTTCAAAAATTATTTAAAGATAAATAAAATTTAAAAAATTGAATAAAAAAACTATAAATGCAAAAAATGCAAAATCATCTTTAATTAAAAACATAATATTAATAATAATAAATTAATCTTTTAACCTTAAGATGACCATATTATTTATTTGAACTCTTCAAGGTTTTGAAAATCAAACTGAAAATTAAACTTAAATGAGAAAAGATTCAATGTTAAATACTTAGCCAATGATTTTAATCAAATGAAATAATAAATTTTAATGGATGTTAAAAAACTCTATTCTGCTTCTCTACTGAAAAAGACGGAAATAAATTTTTTTTTTTTTTGTCCTTTAATTGATGCAATAGAGATTGTCAAATGACAACGCTAATCATAGCTATTAGGTGACAAAGGTCTTTGCTCTTGAGTTGATAATCAAGCAATAACAACCTGAAGACAATAGCTAGGCTACAACAATCAATGATTGATTACAACAGTCGTTACTGGTGATCGACCATAGATGACGATCCTTGACTTCCAATTATCTCAAGTGTAGGATTAGTTATGAGCTCTCTCCTCCTCCCATATAAAGAATGTGAATCTATTTATAACATTAAGAGTGATATTTTGACAAATTTGATCAAAATCTCAAAACTCTTTCTTTTAGCATTTAAGTATCTTAAGAGGCTCAAAATTTCATAAACTTTAAATCCTAGGATTTCTCTCTTCGATTCACTCAAGTTATTTACAAGTATGCTAATTTTAAATAAGATTTAATCCTTCAAAAAATGCTTTAAAGTTTCTAGTTTTTCATCAAACATTTAATTTGAGCACATTGGGTCTCAAATCAAATCAGTTTTGGTGTATCTAGATTTATACTGTCTAGAAGTTTTGTTTGACTTGTACCACTTGTTCTCGCTATAGTTTAAGATTGAACGATACAAATTTTACAAAATCTCGAAACATCAGAGGAAATAATACCTTTAGAACATTAGCTTAATTACAACCATAACAAACAACCAAATTTACTTAAACATGTTAAATTTTAATAATTTGATTTCAAATAGACTAAGAAATTAACTAGACATGTTCTTTTGAGAACAAACTAAGTAAATGCTAAATCTCAACTTAAAAGGAAAAGTAGGAGAAGGAGAAGAAGAATGCATGACAGATGAAAGGAGAAATAATACTTCATTCATATCTTAATGTTCATGTAATAAGCTTTATTTACAAGTCTATACAGTGGCATACTNAATACAGTGGCATACTTGTAATATTACCGAAGAATAGAATTGTCATTATACAGTTATTGCTTGGTTGATATAAAAGCAACATAATGAACTAATCTTAAATATCTGAGTACAGGTGAGGCCGAGCGAGAACTTGAATGCGAGCCAGAGAAGAAGCAAAGGAGAAGATCGTTCATGATACCGGTTGAATCAATCGAGCAGATATGCTCCTTCCAATACAACTTGAACATCTAAATTTCAGCCTCCATAATTTATTTTTGTAAAAAAATTTCCAATGTATTCACATATCTAATACCTAAACTTCATATTATATATATATATATATATATATATATATATATATATATATAT
>JXCR01140809.1:0-12480 GCA_002079205.1 Phalaenopsis hybrid cultivar
TACGGAAGCTGGAAGGAGATATTCCTCCCCCGGTTAGGGTCTTCAAAACTAAATCCGTAATGCTCTGAAAGTGTTGGTGACGCTGAAGTGAACGATGACAGAGTGCTTTGCGAGGGTTTTAGCCCCGGCGGCAGTGAATTGGCGGCTATCCAAGGCACGTTCAACTCTGGCATCTCGACATCCGGCGGGTAGAGAGGCAAATTTGCCTTCTTCCTCTGCTTAATCCTCGTGTTCCAGTAATTCTTTATTTCGTTGTCAGTCCTCCCAGGCAACTACCACCATCGAATCAAAACCATAACAACAAAGAAGAAATTAAAGAAGGGAAAGTGAGAGAACAAAAGGGACGCTCTTACTTGTTTGGCTATGTAAGCCCATTTGTTGCCGTGGCGAGCATGGAGGCGAATGATGAGCGTCTCCTCTTCAAGGGAGAACGATTCCTTCTTCAAATTGGGGCGAAAGTGATTGACCCATCGAAGCCTGCAGCTTTTCCCACAGCGTTGAAGACCGCTGTTTTTCTGAACAGCGTTCCAATTACCTTCTCCGTGCTTCCTGACATACTCCTTCAGAATCTTGTCCTCCGCTGCCATCCACGGCCCCTTCTTCAGCAGCTGCCCTCCGCTGTCGATATCTGTGGTACTTGCTCTCCCTTTCTTCACAACTGCTGGCGGCCTCATCTCTCACAAGCTCAAGTACCCCTTTTCAGCGTCTGTACTTCACAATCTTGTTCATAAAGCTGCTCGTTGGAGAGAAGTGAACGCATGCAGATTATATATACTGAGTAAAAAAATCAAAATTAACTTTTTATTTGGGTGAATTGAATTTGAAAAAAAAAAAAAAACTCCCTTTTATTTCAGGGAGGGGGAGTGGGAGAGGAGGGAGAAGGGAAGTGGCGGGGGGCATGGTTCTCTGGTAGAGGGAGACAGGGTTGGGACCACCCACCGGTGGGTTTGCCGTTGATATAACACCTTCAAGGCCTTTTGTATTTTTTGTTTTATATTCTAATATGAATAAAAATATGGGTTAGAAATAAAACAATTCAAAATATGTCAAATTATTTTGAATCTTTTAAAAAAATTTATCTTAAAAATAAAAAAATTATGTATAAATATACCCCGTAAATCTATTTAAAAATAAAATTAAAAATTAAAAATTATAAAATTAATCTTTCATCAATTCACTCAACGAGTGAAATGAGAGGAAGCAAAACTTTCTTCACAAGTAAGTTTTCTTTTTCTTTTCTTTTTTTTTTTAATTTCTTATTTAAGGCAAAGCTTTCATATCCTCATTTTCAATGAAATGTATATATGTATATATCATATGTCTCGTTAAGAAATTCGATGATATTTTTGCTAAAATACATGACATTGTAGAATAATTCTTCTTTAAAATTTTAGAGGTACATTTAGAGAGATAAATTGAACATAAGTTAAACCTGTTTGATTTTTTCTTTGGTAAAAAAACAATGACACTATTATTTGATAGTTTTGACTTATTGAAAAATATGTCCATGGTAATTATTATTAATTATTAAATGTTAGGGAAAATATGGAATAATATGGAGGAATTCTTACTTTATATTATGGGACGGAATTCTTATGGCACATACCACCAATTCTTGTGTATTTACATGCAAAAGCATAAAAGACAAGGGGTCTCCGGGATTTTTTCTTGGAAAAATCTTATGGTATTTACATGTATACCACCCACTTTTATGTATTTATGATTCTTAAATTAGAGAAATGGGATTACAATCTTCCAGTGCTCTATTTTAAGGACATTTACAAACATACCACAAACATCCCCAAATAAATTTAAAAAAAATTATTTTTAAGTTATATAAAATGCTAATATTAAAATATATGAATAAATATTATTATTTAATTATTTAATTATTTATTTTTTTCGAGCCACAATGAGTTGAACAAAAACAAAAAAAACTTTGTTGTTGTTCAATGTGTTTATAAATCGAGCTAAAAAAAATTATTCGTGTTCATCTCAATTGCTTAACAAATGAATCAAAGCCGTGCTATTTAACAAGGTGAACATAAGCTATTAGCGAGCAAAAGCTTTTTTGAAAACCCTAATCAACACACATTTTAGAGCAATGAATCCTTATGGGATGTGTGATCACGTATAATTTGTGAACTCATACTGTCTGAGAGAGATGCTGAAAGAGTAATATGAAACTGAGAAATTTTTATATAGTCATTTGAGGGTTCAGGAGAGAGAGGTCCATTTCTTCCCTTTTTCCTTCTTATTTCTAGGAAGCCTATGTACATACGCATGGGTTTAGAGAATAAAACATTAAACTAGGTTATACACCATGTAATACGAAGTTAGAGTGAACTCGTTGTCCACAAGACTGCTGGTGTGTGGATTATCATGCTGGTAATAGTGTGCTAACATATTTGAATTCTCTATCTTATGCCTCAAAGGGCTACTTGATGAGTACGGTGGTGTAGCCTAGTATAGTTGTCAATGAGTTTGGTGAGACTGATCAACAAACTTATATGAGTGTGGAATATTAACTGTGGTAATGTAGACGAGTTTGACTGCAAGAGTGCTTGAAGATTAAGGTTGGATATATTCATTCTAGGAAACTCATACAAATACTGATGTGCTTCGAATGTACTCAAAAAATCGTACTAGCAGGTATAGAGCTCTGCAAATTGTGACATAATAATAGTAAAATGATCATTTCAATTACTGCTCTCTTTTAAATTCTAACATTTGCCATACATCATCACAAAATATTTATGCTTGATTGATATTTGACATTGTTTTCAATCTTTGATATTTGATGACCGTCAATTTAGTTGCTCGATTGAGATTATATTTAGAGAATAGCTAAATTGATTGCTCATAATTACCTAATGTTTGATGTTTTCATCAACTATGACCTCTCGCCTGTTAATGCCGAAAATATGATGTATGTTAGCCATTGTCATCTAAAACATGACTTTACGGTCATGCAATATTTTCTCATGTCATGACAATGATATAATCAACCATCCAATTTTGAACATCTAGTATTCTCATTGATTGATACTCGATGTTTGTTAATCATCAACATAGGACATCTATTGGCCACCAATTTTAGTCACCATAATTTTAGAAAATGAGAAAATGACTAACTAGACCCCTTATTTTCAGATGTATATCGTCTTGGTTGACTATTGTCTCTTGCCTACTGCAAAGTAACATCAGGCATTCGTTAACCACCAAAGACAAATATTCACCTTCTTGATTGCGCAATCTCTTCTTCTATTAAGAGGACTATCAAGCAAATCACCCATCATTGCCTTAATTTTGATATTTCTCACCAACCATAATCTCATACATATTAGTGATTAATGTTTGATGCATATCAACTACCCAAAATTCAATTTTTCGATCAATAATCGTTTGACACGTGCCTGGCGAAGTTAGGGGGGACTATTTGTCTATTTAGAAATCACTTTCAAATTTTTATAATTGATTGGACTCGAACAAATTTTCATCATCTTTCACGAGTCTTAGGCATGACACAAATCTCGAGGTAACATTTTGAGCAAGAAACATTCAAACCTTAATAAAAAGTTATCCAGAGTTTTGATTTCAACAAACTTAATGGCAAACTGATCAAGTCAATGAAACAGACCCGATGATATCAAAATTTGTCCTATTCAAGTCAAATCAAACTCAAATCAAGTCATTAAATCACACTTGGAAGTTTTCTAGACATATTTAGAAGGTCAAACAAACGTCGAATCAAGCAAGTCTATAGTTTAATCGAGCTTCTCGACAAAACTAATTCAGTGAACCCAAGATTGCACAATTCTAACACTGTTAAAGCACTCAAATTTTCCATCAAACACTGTCAGATCGAATAGCTCTTTGGACCGTCCGATCAAAGTGGTTCATATTGATGCATTAATTGCACCCATAATAAAATACGCAGAGCCCCACCCCTCTCATGAGGGGTAGGAAAGTTTGAGATCTGAGAAAGAGCTTGAAGCTTTAAGAAAGAGATGAAGTCAAACTAGGGTTGTAAACGAGCCGAGCTTGAGCTAGCTCAAGTTTCTCTTGTGTTCGGCTTGTTCGAAATTGCATGTGTTCGAAATAAGCTCGGGAACAGTGTGTTCGTGTTTGACTTAATTTAAATATTTGTGTTCGGCTCAAAATTGGCTCGATAAAATTAAATTGAAAAAAATAGATGTAAAGTGTTGAATTCGAACCTACCAAATATATGAAAACGATTGCACATACAAGTTGTTACTTTTTAAACATAGATAAAAGTATATATAATATATTATTATGTAAATAACATATGTAATATATTATTATATAAATATTTATATAACTTTTTTTTTATTTCAAGCTAAAATGAGCCGAACACGAGCGAACAAAAAACTGTTCGTGTTCAGCTCGTTTATGATTCGAGCTCTAAAAAATTGTTTGTGTTTGACTCGTATACTTAACAAATGAGTTGAACACGAGTTGTTCGCGAACAACGAGATTTTTTGACAGTTCTAAGTTTAGCACCACCGCCGCCGTCGATCACCACTAACCTCCGTCAACCTCTGACAACCGTCGTCAACTTACATTTACTGTCGTTAACTATCATCGACCACCACTGACCTCGATCAACCATTGTCAACCTTCGTCGATCACCACCAATTTCTGTCGACCACTGTCGAGTATCGCCAACCACCATCGACCACTACCGAACGGACGTCATCAATCACTATCAGTGCCTCTCGTTCCTAGCAACAAATTATCAGCTCATCGACATTGTAACTATGGAGACATAGTAACCATTTTCGGCCTGTGGGACAAATAGTTGCAACAGTAATCATTTTTTTTATAGCGAAACTTTTCAAAGGGGTCAGACCCTGTAGTTTTTCACTTTCCTAATTTTTCACATAAAAATTTCTGATGTCATTATTAATTGTTTTCTCTTTTATGAGTTTGTGTTGAATCTTCGTATCACACTAAGGCGATAATATGATTATCCACCGTCGCAAATTTTCTAGCACGCATCAATAAAAAATTAATTAATAAATTGTGTAATACATGCGCGCACTTGTGCACACACTATTTATATATTGTTTTTTTTATTATTATTATTGTTTACATAAATAAATTTAAACATAAATTTAAAAAAATCTAAGTATTTGCCAAAAAGAATTTTTTTTGTCTTAGCTTTTCATAAACTTTAAACCTCCATACTAAATAAGGTTTTCCAACTAGAATGGTAATTGAAAACAAGCCGGCCACAAGCTCAAGACAAGCTCAAACCACTCAATTAGTTAGCTCGTGAGCTACTTGTTAAAAAAATATAAATATATATTAATATAAAATCTGCTAAATTAAAGACCTTATCTAAAAACTATTAATAATATTAAGAAAATTATTATTAACATGCCTCTATCGAAATAATTATTTTAGCACGTTGTCATTTTACTTCAAGATTATCATCTTGTTTGACCATCTAACTTATTATATTATGCAGAAAATATATAATATTGATTTATGTTGAATTTTAGAGGAATTTCACAATAAACCAATCACATTCACCGTCCAAGCTGCACCTTCAATTTATAAATTGGAATTGACGTCGTCTTTTGAGTACGAACCCTAATACTTTAATAAATTGGAGCCTCAGCTTAAATACATTACATGCTGTGTTTCCCTGCAAAAATTATTAATAATCTTTCCTATTATCTTAATGAGTATTAATAAACGCGTTCAAACTTTGGAATTTCACCCATATTTAAATCTAAAAACAAAGTGATGCTTATCGCATTCTTGTGGATATAAACACGGCTGATTAATATGAATGTAATATTATAATGTGGAGATAATTTGACAAATAAATTTGCTCACTAGTTTTGCCATTAAGTGATTTCAATTCATAAATTATACAAGGACAAAGTGGGGGTTTTCCCTGGGCTCTTAGACCCATTTTATATATTAAATGATGTTACAAGAGAATGAGACATGAGTCTTCTTACACGAAAAAATGTTATTCTACTTATAGATAATAAAAGCATAAAAGTGTGCAAAGTACATCATTTTCCTTGGGAATTACTATTTATTATTGCTACTGATTATTATTATCTCTGGGAGTTACAAGTTGTTGTTGTCATGCGAGTAACCATTGTTATTATTTTTGAGAATCAAGCTATTATTCTCCTCATTGGAATATTTTTGTATATATAAAACTCTTTTGTACGTCTGACATCTTTTCGTTGTTAGGTCCATCAAGCAATGTGGTCGGCGGATTCTCTGTGTCGGCCAAACGAGTGAGGTGGCCGGCTGGTCTCTTCTATCGTCGGCTCTCATCTGGATCCATGCGAGCATTTTTTAAACATACATAAATACCCTTAAGTCTCCTACTTTTTGGAAGTGAATGTGAGATAATAATGAGAGACTTTGAATACCAAAAAGACAATCACAATAATGAAATAATTATACTCTCTTAATTTTAGCGCCTCTTAGGGCCCTGTTCTATTTGACCCCATAGTGTTCTCATGAGTCTTCTTTGGATTTTTTTTATGTGTTGTATGTCAGCTAACTTAAATTTGTTTGGTTGAGGTGTCCTTCGATCGGTCTATTGACTTCATCTTTTTTTTAGCATTTTAACTTTATCGGGTTATTTGTTTACAATAGTTGCCCAGTGATGAATGTTGACGTTAGTTGATTTGCTCACCCCATATGAGAGTTGTTAATTTGCTCACCCTAGAGGGAAGTCTTTGCTTTGCTTGATCGGTTCGAATTTCTAGAGTGTCAGCTTGGATGCAAACGCCTGCGAACTCTTCGTTTTCCTCGAGTCTCTGTTGAACCTAAGAAAATAAAATAAGAATGGAGTGTTATGCATGTATATCTTCCTTGATTTTGAGATGGCCGATCAGAAGCCTATAGCTGGCTGAAGGCACGTGACCGATCAGAAGTAGGTGGACGGTCGGATGTGGCCGGAGCAACGGTCGGCTAGAGAGTGGCTTGCTGGAAGCATAAACAAATTGATTGGTATGTACATACATATACACATATAATAGAATTGAGCGGCATGTATGTAAATCTTCTTTAATTTTGAGATGGTCGGATGGAGACATACAATCGGCCAGAGGTTGGTGACCAGCCAAAAGCAAGTGGTTGGTCGTGGTGTGTATGTAAATCTTCCCAGATTTTGAGATACCCGGCTAGAGGCATACAACCGAGTGGAGGCAGATGACCGGTCGGAAGCACGTCGTCGGTTGGAGGCCGTCAGAGTAATGATCGGCCATAGGGTGGCTTGCTGGAAGCACAAACAAATTGAGTGGTATGTATGTAAATGTACAAATATATAAAAAAATCAGTGTTATGTACGTAATTCTTCCCTGATTTTGAGATGGTATACCGAATGCATATAGTCGGCTGGAGGCAGGTCACCGGTTGGAAGCAGGTGGTCGGTCAGAGGCAGTAGAAGCAGCGGTGGCGGTCGGAGCAACAATTAGCCTTATGGTGGACTTCTGAAAGCACAAATGAATTGAGTAGTATGTACATAAATATACAAATATATAAGAATTGAGTAGTATGTATGTAAATCGTCTCTAATTTTGAGATGGTCAAACAGAGGCATCCAGCTTGTCAAAGGTGCAGGTGACTGGCCGGAAGCAGGTTGTTGGCAGGTGGTGGCAGGAGTAGTGGACAGCCAAAGATGGACCGATCAGAAGGATAAGAAGGCATGATAAAAAGAAAATGGCCAGCGAGGCGTGGAACAGTTTGTGACGCAAGGACGGTCATTGGAAGTATCCAGCTAACAGACAGTCATTTGACAGAGATATTACTGGCTGGAGTGGCTATTCGACTAAGGAATTTCTAGTAGAATGGGAACCAGTTGTTTTAGTTGACTGGGTGGTCGCCTAGTAGATAGAATTGTTCAATGAAATGGAGATTTCATCAGATATTCGTAGATAAAGAAGATTCTGATAGCGTAGGCCTGCTAGTTGAAACCGAACAGTTTAATCCTTATTGGATGGCGAGGAAAGGATCAAGTGCTGGCAGAATCTTAACAAACTTAGAACAATCATTGCTTTCGAGCAATCCATCACCGGACACGATTCGGATATTGATACATTCACGAAGCTCGTCAAAATCGTCATTAATGACATTTCTCACGACGTGTGCCATGACACGTGTGGCAGAGATCCTTTAAGCGCTCCCACTTTTCTTCACAATCCACATCAGGCGACCACGATTAGTGCTTTAGTAGTGGCCGACGGAGGACCGTCGATGGAGGTGTTAGAGGGATCAGATCTGCCATGGATGTGTCCTCCTAGGGGAGGCAGAATCCTGTAGAGAATAGAGACTACTCTCCTGTTTCACTGTCGGGCATTCTCGAAATAGGGCGGAGGTGCAAGAGTTTTAACGCAACAGGGATGAGGGAGAGTCGTAGGAGATCTATGGATCTGGAAGCAGCGAGCATGCATAGATCTACAGGGAAATTGAAGGAATTTCTTTGAAATCACCGATGTTGAGGAACAAATGTAGCAGATCTGATGTTGTGTCAGCTCCCATTTTGTGATCTCTGCTAAAGTGCTTCTATGAATTGTTTTTCCCCGAAGTTGCTCGTCTTCTTTTTGACATCCCAATCCATGATCACTGCATCTTTTAGATTGTTGAATACAAATTTTTCATGTAAATCATGTCGAAGAAATTAATTGTAGATACCGAGAAAGTGGAAGAAAGAGGTGGTGAAAGAAGGAGTGACACGACAATTACCCCTAGCAGGGCAAAGTGAGGGTCTTCCTCAGGCTCTCAGACCCATTTTATATATTAAAAAAAGTTGTTACAAAAGAAGGGGAGAGTGATGTCTGAATGACTGGAAAGCCTAAATGACATGAGTCCCCTTACATGAAAAAAATCCTCCTATTTATAGATGTTAGGAGAATAAAAGTACAAAAAGTATATTGTTGCTCCTGTGAGTTACCAGTTCTTATTTCCTTTTGGAGTTACTAGTTATTTTTGCCAATGTGAGTCACAAGTTATTATTGTATTCATTGACACCATTTCGTATATCTTGTACCTTTTCACATGTCGGACACAATTTCATTGTTTGGTCCATCTGGCTATGTGGCCGGCCAACTTGCTGGGCTAGCCGGTCAGTCTCTGCTATCGTCGACTCTCATCTAGATCGGCGTGGACATTTTTTTTAGCATACAATGCCCAAATACTTATTTTGGATAAAATTATTTCTACTGAATGAATAAGATATTTATTGAAGCTCATCCCAAGAAAAATTGGTTCGTACTCATTTGATTTTCAACCTTGAATTAGACCTTAGCTCTAACATGACTAACATCAAGTTTGAACCTAGATCTGGCTCAAGAAGGCATCATGGGACCAAGATATAGGATTTAGCAGCTAGAGCTTGCTGGCCGGCTAACTCATTAAGGGCTCAAGGTTGAGACTGGCAAGGTTTAACGAAAAGATGATTTCACTACAGGAGCTTGTTGGAACCTTATTGATGGGATTGGCATTACATGAGGAGAAGAAGATCTCAAAACGAAAGCTCATGGAGCTTGTTGCAACATGCGCTGTGCTCGTTGGGGAACTCATCATGGACCAACGTGTGTGCAGAAAGATTCAACCCTAATTTGAATCATGATTTGAATATTTTTTTATCCAAGTTGGTTGGAAACTTGTACGAATAAAATTCAAATAAAATTTCAAATTAGAAGAAGTTCACATTAATTTGTTTATTGTAAGGTGGGATTAAGACCTTTACATGACACCTCTTAAGCTCTAAACAACTTCAAAGAAAGAGTCCATTCTTCACTTGACTTCATCTTTATTTATTTTTGATATAACATTTTTAGTTTAGGATAAGACAATAAATATTTATTTAAATGAGAATTTAATAGGGCAGCTTAGGGATCGCTTTAATCAGAACTAATTGATGTGTGGTGCTGTTGTGGTAAAGCTGATTACGATGATGATGATGATGATGATGATGTTGATGATGAGATGATAAATTACACCTTCATTGACCAAGAAAATTTGTAGAATTGAAAAAACTATTTTTATATTATATTTATTTAATTAAAAATGCATATATTATAAATCAACGGGACATACCTTTATTAACGAAGTCATCAATTGAGCTGTCATTTTAAGAGCTTGTTGTAAGGCTATGTTATTGTGAAAAGATAAAGATTGAAATTTGACTAGGCTAGGTGCGCCATCAAGAAATGCACAAATCTCAATGAACTTTTAATAATTAGATATTTTTAATTCAAATTCAAGATTGTCGAGCTTGCAATTCCAAAAAAAAATATATATATACAATCAAATTAATTGTCTCGACAAGACGAACCAAGGACTCTAAAATTGGTTCAATTAGGGTGCAATCAAGTCTAGATCATGTTGTTGAAGCATAATTGAAAGTTTTTAATCATTAATTGAATGAAGAAATGAACTCTAAATTTGACATATTTATAGTCAAGTCGAGTGTCTCGACAAGAGAGGTACTATGAGTTTAAGATCACTCATTTTCGAGTCGTCAAGGCACCCAAATCTTTAAACAATCACCTACGATCAAGGTAGATCAACGTTGGGCATCCAATCATGTGGTTAATAAGAATGTTATGCTTCAAAAGATCAAAATATTCATTCTCAAAAAACTATAAATATGACCTCCCTATTCACTTGGCGTGGGGGGGCGGGGAGGGGATAAGGAGGAGCATAATAGTGAATTTCTAGAGTTTGTTCTTGAGAGAAGACCCGACGAATAACCACAAATCTCTGTAGCTACCAACCAGTGTCGACCACCGACCTTCATAGTCGTCAATTACCATCGACCACCACTTATTGTCACCACTTGTCGCAGTCAACCACCAGTTGTCATTGACCACTATTTGCAACCGTTTGTAGCCAGACTAAAACTATTATTGAATTTCCAAACTCTTGTATTTTTTATCTACATAATAACAAGTGTAGTTTTCAATTTAAGAATGGAACCACATTCTCCTTATCATGAAATAAGAGCGCATATTTGTACTTACAAACACATAGTGAATTACTATAGCTCGCAAGATATGTGCCTAACATAATTTATTGAATTAAGGATGGTTGGCTTGCAAGAGGCCTGGTCTGGAAAGTAAAGTAATTATAAAAATATTTAAGAAAATCGTTTACATTGACTTGAAAATTCGTTTAAAAAGTTATCTTAACAAAGACCATTTTGGTCTCATTCGCTTTTAATCACTTTTTTTTTTTTTTCAAGACCGAGTTCTGCATATTTATCTTTTAATGAAAGGGTAGAATTGCCAGTTCATCTCATTGGATGAGATGAGATTCAACTGCAACTTACAATAAATATTACAATATTTTGCATTCAACTGTAAAATTGTAAGTTTGAATCACATAAAGGGCAGACTGACCCAAAAGTACTCAAAAATCATCAAATTAAAGATTTTTGTTTACTTATTATCACCTTCTAATCATCTTACTATTATATTAATTGTTTGTGATTATACACGTTCTACTCTCTTAATTCTATCACTGTAATCTCTATGTTATGAAATTGTATTATCCCATACATATGTTGAGAACTTTCATTTTCTGAATCTAAATTTCATCATGAGCCTACTAACCACCCGAAACAAGAGCCGACGAAAGCCATTTTAGCCGATCGATCGAGTGACAGCCATGCGATAGGCTCAAACATGTAAAAAGACTGAAGTACCATGTATTGCGTACCCTACAAAGCAGGGGTGAAACATACAATTTTACCAACTATTCTCTTTCCTCTTATAAATATGATGACCATATCATATTATATGAGCTTTTTTCCTTCATTTAGGGTCATACATCTTTGTAACTCGAATCTTCGATGATTTAAAATAGAGCAAGTAGCTCTGCTCTCCTCTCTCTCTCTCTCTCTCACCCACTCCCGTTCCCCTTAGTTTGGACGTTGACAAATTTGGATTCAACATCACTTAATTCTTATATAATAATTAGCCAATAATACCTTCTCATTGTGAAAAATGCTTTAAAAATTCTATTTTTGAATAAGCTAATATTTTTTAATTGAGTTTTAATAACAACTAAGTTGATAAATACGAGTCCCACGAGCTGTGCACATATTCTGACAAATCGTAAATGTCTCCCTCCAACTAAAAAAAATTACATTCAAAGCACATCTTAATCATTAATTTATAAGTTCATTATCATTAGGGCTCAACTTTATCTTAAAATAAACTCTATCAAATTAGAATGGGACTTGGATTAGTTATATCTGCTTTAAGATTACTGCATTACAGCAATTAAGACATAAAATATATTATTGTCATCTTAACGACTTGACTTAATTTTTTTTAAAATTTTAACAAATTCATTTAAATAAGTTTCAAATTCAATTATATATATATATATATATATATATATATATATATATATATATATATATATATATATATATATATATATATATATATATATATATATATATATATA
>JXCR01140810.1:6355-39158 GCA_002079205.1 Phalaenopsis hybrid cultivar
ATATATATATATATATATAATAAACGCCCAATGGCTAATTTTATTGAAAATGAAAAGATACATGGAGGTTGTATGAGAGGACTCAAAAAAAGTTGTCCTACCCATACGATACATCAGACACTAGCATTCTAAATGAATGAAACATAGATAAAATACAAAAAAATAAAACTTATAGGAAATAAGCTGTTAGGCATGAGCCAGCTTGGTCTTGCCTCTGCCTCTAGTTCTAGGAGCGGAGACAGCCAACAATTTGTTGAGTGTCATTTCATTACCCGAAGTTACTAGAGTACCATCTATTAAGTTCCCAAGTTAAGGTGTGTCTCCATTCTTCTAGTTCTTTCTAGATGTGTATACCTGTGGCTCATCTGATCGGTGTGGTCAACAGATTGTTTGGCATATAGGGAAAAATGAGTCGTCAGCTCCTGACCAGCAGTAACAACATTCTGATTCTGAAGAGGTGGTAAGCATGTCTCTTCAACACCTGATGCATCCTAGGGATGTAGAGCTTCAATACTATCCTGATTATCGGAGCCAAATAAACCATCTGCCAATATATCAGTCGGAAGAACAGAGACAGTATTGTCTCTGGTAGTGGGAGGGGGAGGTAGCATCGTGTCAACCGGTGTTTCAATAGTCTGTGGAATGCACTCACAAGCGGAGGAGGGACAGGTATGAGGTGGGGCAGATCCAGAAGTGTTTTTACTTGAAAGTTTTAAATTTGGATGCAAATGATAACATTGAGAAGGAGAATGTCTAAACATACGTCAGTGGTTACAATAAAGTGGTATATGTTCAAGCTCTGCTTGCTGTCAAAATCTCTGATGTTGTGTGTCAATCCATATTTCTCCCGGAAAAGGTAAACTAATATCCCTATCTATCAAAATTATGGCTTCTGAATGCTGATTCAGATTCACTGTAGGCATGTCAATTTTGAGGGGTTTACTGTATATCATCGCTAAAGTGAAGAGAAGCTCTTAATCAAAAAGGTGGATCTTCAAACCTACGAAGCGTGGCCAAACAGGAGTGTTAGGAGGTTCAGTACGAGGGTCAAAATACACCGTCCATTTTAAAACATTCATCACCTGGTTTTTTATTCGAAGAACTCTTCTCGCAAACAAATGGGTGTAGTTTTCTTTATTTGATAATTGAATAAGAATGTGACGACCATCCAATTTACCGATCTTCCAACCCCCTTTCAGCTTCATTCGCTCAAAGTCTTTTCGAATTAGCTCAAGTGTAGGGTTTCCATAAAGAAACTTACCTACTAAGAACAATCGGCAAGGCGCAGCTCGGGTAGAGATCTCTGCCTCAGTGAGAAAGATTGCAGGTTTGTCGTTTTACGGGAAGCTTTTTTTGAGAAATCTGGTTTCAATGCTAAGAGCAAAATTGTCGTGGTATCGTTGCGGAAAAATATTCAAAAGAGGGGAGGAGACGGAGTTATCACTGGCGAGGGCGGCGGCATAGGTACGTTCTGAAGTCATTTCTCGGCACAAACTCTTCTCCGCCACAATTGACGACGCCAACGCGAGATGTCAGACGACTGCTCAACTAGGATTTCGAATGGCGATCGTCATTGATTCTATCGCTCGAAGCTTCCGCTCCTTTCTCCTTCGTCGGTTCGCGCTCGTCGGATTTCATCTGCGTCTCGACGACGACGCGTTCGCTTCTGAGCCTCTCTATCTATTCGTCTTCTGACAGAGCCGCTCAACGCGTTCGCTTCTGACAAAGCCGCTCGACGCGTCGTCTGCTCCGCTCTACCTCTGGCGCGTCTACGACAGAGCCGCTCTTCATTCACTGTTCTTCAATGTAGGTTAACACGAACAGCTCTCCTTGCTCTGATGGCACATCTTTCTTGTTTAGTTGAGCCGGACAAAGTCTCAATTGCCCACGTGGTGGGTAACCCTCAGGTGGAGTCCGCAGTGGGATTCCTCTCAAGTTATAAGGAACCTCGTGAGGGCACAAATGATTGTCCTTTTATTAAGAAGTGAAGTAGGAAAGGTGGAAAAATAACAATTTTTTTCTCTGAATCGGAAATTGCTACCCTGACGGAAAAATTCAAGTTTGCTCTTATTGAAAAATTTCAGTGATGACACCCTCCTATGGATGTTATCAGAAAGAGTTTTGATAACCTTAAGCTAGTAGGCAAGTTGAAAGTGAGACTCATGGATAGGAAACATGTGTTGATCCAACTAACTGTGGCTGAAGACTACACCATAATTTTCTCCAAGTAATATCTTAATATCAATGACAAATCAATGAAGTTACTCAAGTGGTATACTAATTTCGACACAAATCATGAAACTCCCACTATACCGGTATGGTTTAGTTTATCTGGTTTCAAGCTGCATTTTTTTCACCGTCATGTTCTCTACTCTATTAGGGTCATTATTGGGGATCCTTTGAAACTAGATCTGTCTATTTTCAACCTAACCAGACCCTCGGTGGCCAGAATACTTGAGAAAAGGGATATTACTTTACCTGATGTTACTGAAGTCTAGCTGGGCACAACTCATAAAGGATATTGGCAACAAATCGTCATGGAACACAAACCCCCATATTGTACCCACTGTAAGATGTTTGGTCATATTCTTGCTAAATGCCACAAATTTCATCCTAATTTGAAATCTAACGTTCAAGTGAACAAGGATGAGTCTAACCTCACTACTGTGAACATTTTAGTTCCACCTGAGGAGTATACTACCAGACAGGAGGTGTCTGTTGCACCTGAGGACCACCCCATGAGACTGTTGTTATTGTTACTGCGAGTGATGCGATGCTGACACCTACAAACTCCATACAAAACAATGTTGATGGACTATTACCTATAAATGACAGTGTTCAGACTGATAATCAGGAGAGTCTCGCAGCTCCACTTCTTCAAGAAGTATTCGGTGTAGCGGCAACTCATACTTCACATATTGTAGAACCTATTGTGGGTATTACTGTTGGTAATCCTTCTGCTTCAGCTCTACCTCATCAGGCGGATTCTTCGGAGGAGGAATGGCAGGTTTACATATTAAATTTTAAATAAAAATTAAGCATAAAAGTATTAAATGTTCAAATCTCTGATGATGGCCGTGTTGACTAAACATTTCAATAGAATGTGTCAACTTTAAATTAAGACCTTCAAACCAAATTTTTAAACAAATAATTTAAAATACTCAAGTAAAATCACTTAAGAAACTAAAGCAAATCACATACACCCTCTACAACAGTTTGTTGAAGATGACAAACTTTTGATTAACTTCAGCTCACAAAAAAGCTAATGTCACATCAATTGTATTAATATATTCACACTCAAATAATTTCACGCAAATAGGAAAGTGGCCTGAGTTAATTATCTGTGTGGTTTGTTCCAAAGGCTCCAAAAAATAGCGATTATGATCGGGTTGTTGCCGCAAAATGGCATCAAAATATCACTGTTACGGTCGAAGCTTGTATGTTCCCTAACGAATTTATATTCTTTGAGTTGTGAATATGAGAGTAGAACTCACTGGCACAAAGCTTTCTGTTAACTTAAATTTGTTCCCTTAAACAAGCATTCACATATAATTTTTAAGTGTCACATAGACGAGTAACTCATGGTTGCCAACAAAAATCATTCAATCAGAGGGGGTTGACTACCTCCTCTAACAAAGTTGATCAGAGATCGCAAGATCCAAGACAATAGAACCATGGGATCATGACGGGTTTGTCATCATTTCCCACACCATCCACTTTAAACTTCAGGTGACAAATTTCATAACTTCAAACTACATGTTTTAAATACTCAATGTTTAATCATTAATCTTAATCAAAAGTGTTCTTCCATCATTAAGAGACGTAATTAAATATACGGACTTGCATCTATGGGAAACCTTGAACGCTATATCAAAAATTCCTCACAAATAAGGGTGAGATCTGTCAATAGTGGCTCGTCTACAATTAAGGTTGTCAAAAATCTCGTTGTTCGCGAATAATTCGTATTTGGCTTGCTAAGCAACTCGTGTTTTGCCCGTTAAGCAGCTCGTGTTCGGCTCGTGTGTTGAGTAAAGGAGTCAAACATGAACAATTTTTTTAATTTCAAATTATAAACAAGTCGAACACGAACATTTCTTTGTTCGCTCATGTTCAGCTCGTTTTAGCTCGAAATGAAAAAGGATATAATTATTTATATAAAAATATATTATATATTATTTATATAAAAATATTATATATATTATTTATATTAAAATACTATATATATTATTTATATAAAAATATTATATATATTTATATATAAGTTTAAAGCATAACAGCTCGTGCGGTGATGTGGTTGTCTCTTCTTTTGCATAGATTTGGTCTAGATTTGAATCCAACATGCTACATCTATTTTTTTCAATTAATTTTAAAAAATCAATTTTGAGCTGAACACGAGTACATCATTCATGAACCAATTTCAAACATGAACCAATTTCAAACTCGAGCAATTTTGAATGAGCCGGACACGAGTCAAGCCTGAGCTCGCTCAAGCTCGGCTAGTTTACAGCACTATATATAATCCAATTTGTCTTCTAAAAATTTGACCATTAAAGCTCTCAACAACAACAACAAAGAGTTTAGGGTGTCAAAATTTTTAGAGCCCACAAAGAAAAGACATGTTAGGCATGACAATATATGTTATGTTGTGAAAAAAATGAAATAAGCTAATGAGTGCCATTCAAATGATATTGTGTGTAATCACTATTATACCTGTCTAACATATTGCATGATTAAGCTTTCAGGTTTATTGCTATGATTTGTTCCAATACAATTAACTTAATAAATTTAAAAAATTCAATTTCATAATGATTACATGCAATTGATCATAATTTGAACTTTATGTAAAATTTTGATTAAACATGTCAAGTTGTTTCACTTTTTAGGTATTTAAATTTTATATATCATGATAAAATATATGGTTCACTGGAATATTATTCGAGACGTCAAAGTTAAGCTTGAGTGAGGATTAAATTTTAGATTTAATAAATTTTGATGTTTGATTTAGTGTAAGATATAAATCATGTTAAAGTAATTTTATCATAAAAATATGATGCATGAATGCTCTAATGTTTATTAGAAGCTCAAAGTTTATTGAAATGTTTTGGGATGCTTACATAACAATGGATTGCACTATCTTATTAGATCTCCATGTAAGTTGGGTTATACTGCATATTTTGGTTCGTATCATTCAGATGATTGAGTTTAACACCTATTTAATCTAATGGGTATAATTCCAAAATATGTTGCAAGTATACTCAATCAGTTAGGTCAGATGAGATTGTCACAGCTTATACTTGACCAAGGAGTCATAGTAGGGTGCGACACATAAGCCTGTCATGTTAAAAATATTTACATATCCAACCTTCCTTATGCTTCGATCTTTAAAAGCTCATATAAGAAACCTTTTTCGATTTATATAAATCACTATCTTATTTAGCTTGAATTTCATGTATCATGTTTAAACCTATATGATACTTACTATTTCCTTAATTATTGTTTTTTCCATAAAATTCTTCATGCAAACCATATAAATTAAATAAGGAGCATAATAAAGATACTAAACTACCGATATGCATCCTAACGAGTATCAATAATGATTCATTGCCTACTCTTATATAATCAGAAGATAAATATATCACAACAAAATGAATGAACAATCATTTTAGATAAATCCACCCCAAGTGGCTTAAATACTATAATTACAGATTTATAGAGCTTTAGATTTGACAAAACTATAAAAAGTTTGTTTGTGTTAAGGCTTTTGTTATTAACAATTCAATTGAAATGTTGATGTCATTTTGTTTTCTCTCTGTATCTTTCTTCAAGAATTTGTATGTTACGAAAATAATAATTAAAAACAAATTTGATTTCAGCTTGATTGGCTGAGCTAATATAATCCTAATATTTTATCAAGAGGTTATCAGTAAGTTAAATCAATTTATCATCCTTAACAGAAAAAATTTGTTTATTCCCCTTCAAGATTCATTTTATCAATGTGTTCATTAAACACACTTAGATACATTTTGTACTAATGTTATCTGAAGACATACAATAATCAATTTGTTTACAATCTTTAAAGTGATTATTCAATTAGTCCTGATCTTTTTAATATGGTACATATTGTTCGATGTCAGCCCATTTTGAGTTTGTTTTGCTTGCAATACTACACTAATAAGTTTGGACTTGTCCAACCATATTCATTTCAACGAGTTTAGTCTTTTCAAAATTAAACAATGGCACTAGAGCTGTCAAAACAGCTCATTGTTAGCAAACAGCTCATGTTCGGCTCATTCGTTAAGTAAACGAGTCGATCACGAACAAATTTTTAAAGCTCAAATTATAAACGAACCAAACACAAACTGTTCTTTGTTCGCTCGTGTTTGGCTCGTTTTAGCTCAAAATAGAAAAATATATATATAATTATCTATATAATAATATATTACATATATTATTTGTATAATAATATTATATATATATATATATATAAGNCATTGGGTCCAGGTTTGAATCCAACACTTTATATCTTATTTTTTTAATTTAACTTTAACGAGCCAATTTCGAGTCAAACATGAACCAAACACGAACACAAATAATTAAATCAAGCCGAAAACGAACACACTGTTCACGAGACAATTTCGAAAACGAGCCGATTCCGAACCCGAGCAGTTTCGAACGAGCTAAACACAAGCCAAGGCTGAGCTCGCTCAAGCTCGGCTCGTTTACAGCCCTAAATGGCACAAGCTATTCCAAATCATTGAGTCATTCTAAAAAAAATATCTAGGCTATGTCTTTCGTTTTATTAGGTTTACAGCCTTAATTCTTCTAATACTTATGTTGTATTTGTTAGGAATCATGATTTGCCAATTTTTTTCTTAAACATAAACTATTAGCAATTTCCTTATATTGGCCCAAGTGTTATGTCTTATTGTAGTTGATGTAACAACGTAGTTATAAGCTTTGATACCAATTTGATGTAGGATGTTTAAAGATCTAGTGATACTTATGCAATTAATAATGGGATGAAATAAGAAAACACAAAAAAAATTATAGTTAGCAGGTCACTAATTATCAAGTTCATAGAAAACTTGTTGATTTTAATATAAGAAAAGCATAATTGCATGGCTCATACAAAAAGATAGTTCAATCATCAAACAAATATTAAATTCTGGAAAAATTCAACAATTAATCAAATTTATGCTTAAAAAACCACGGCATGCCTCTTACTCTTACAATATCTGAATCACAAATATATAATCAGTGGCTAAACAAATTAGAAAACAAAAATATGGATAAAAATTGCCTCAAATAGAAGACGTAAGCCTCACATCAGTACAAAATGCCCTCCCTAAGCCCTCTATAGAAGTAGGAGTTCACACCTACAAAGCACTCAAAAAGCGCACACCCAACAAACACAATCAGAGGAAAAAATGAATATTTATTTCAATATTAAATCTCCAATGAATTTTACATGCCTGAGACGTACTATTTATCGGCTTCAGATGTTAAAAAATACAAAATTTCACAAAAAAATAGAAATCTATTAAAATGTACCGGAAGGTTCTGATGCATCTAGTATGAACACCAGTAGTATAAGCTTCTTCATAACTTCTAATTGTAGAATTGCTTTAGGATAAAGACAAATATTTTTTTTTTTCAAAACAATACACCAACAGGAGACCCAATTGTGCGAATGTGGCACCAGTATGATCTGAATGAGACAATTAGAAGGCAGAAATAGTAACCGAGCAAGAAAGGCAAAGAAGTGTGCAGTAGATTGGCAGGAAAGTCTGAGGTGACATGTAGCAAATAGTGACAATAGCAGGAGGTAACAGCGACAATGTATAGCGGGAAGTTGATGGGAATTGTGACAGGTAACACATAACCAAAGTGTTACTAATAGCAAGTGAGAAAGTTAACAAAAAAAAGAAAAAAAAAACAGAAACAACAGCTATAAATACATTAACAATACCATGAGAAGAAATTAATAGTCAGTAGAAAGTAATCAATCTTATTATGGAACTGTTTATGAAATCCAAAGATGCTGATTATATTTTAATCAGCAAATTTAAAACCATGCAATATTGAGTTGCGCAACAGTTTATTAAAAAAACTATAGAACACAACAGTCTCATATAGGATTCAACACCATAGATACACTCTTACACTTAAAATAAACTTGAAAAAGAAATACAAATAATCAATACAAATAGACCGCATTCCGAATGAAAAGAAACAAGCCATACACATAAATGTAATGAAAAAATTACAGTTCAATTTCAAGAAAAACAACCGAACCCAATATTTCACTGGTTAAACTAGTTAAGCGTCAACAAAACTAAAAATGCTACATTTTAAGTTGTGGTAAAGGTCCAACTGCAGGTTACAATTAGTGCAATTTGTATAATTAAACTCAACTTCGATCATATAGCACACAATGCACACCTCCAATTAATAGGCAGCTAGCAATGCATGTGATCCATTTGTGAAATATTCCAAGTTGGTAAAAAATAATAATCAACAAACATAAAGGTAGAAAATACTTTGAAGGTAAAGAATACTTTGACTATAAAGATGACCACCATAAATCACATGAGAGTATGCCACAACATGAATCCATGATAAGCTAAAAATAATATTGGGAACAAGTCTCCTATTATTTCTTACCGCAGAAAATTGTATCAAATAACAGGAAAAAGCGCACCTGCATTAAATATGCACATCCAGATCTAGTCAATGATGGCAAGGCCTCCTTCTTAGCAAATTCTGATATCCTCTGCTGCACTATACTTTTTACCTAAGTATAATTGTTATTATTTGTTAGAATAAATAGGTTTACTCGAAAGAAAGAAATAAACATTAACCCACCAAGGATAGTCTCTGCTCACAATACATACTGTGGCATTCTATTAAAATCTGAGAATACTCTTTCCTCGAAGACCTGCTTTCGATTTCCTCTAAAATAGGTTTGAGCTGCAAGAAAACACAAGCAAGTCAGTAGGCACAAGAGTAAGCAGAATAATTCAATGCCTTCAACACAAATTTTTTTTTCAGGCTCGAACCCAACACTTCGGGAATTTTCACTTTTTTTTTTTCAACCAATGTGCTACATATTCGGGCACTAGTTTCAACTCTTTCTATACTGAAAACTTTCATTAAATGCATAGCTAGAAATCCATCCAAAAAGAAAAGAAAGACAACTGGAAAACCATGGCTTAAATAAAATGTCAAAAGGTGAACCAGTACCTCGCCAGCTGCTGCTTTAAAACGTACATAAATAACTGATTCTTCAACACCTTCTGCTAAAGATGCTTTATTTGAACCACCGCCTCGAATTGCAGCTTGTACCTACATAAGAAACAAAGAGGAAGTATAGAAATGGAGTCCAAGTCAACATTACGTAAAGTGGCATTACAAAATATAAATGTGGAATTACCTGAACATCGGCAGTTTTGAGAATTGAAAGGACATGAGATCGTATCATACCTAATGCACGAGACTACAGCAACAAAAAAACAGCATTTACTTTAACAACATAGTCTGACTTACGTAAAGTTATCCATCATCAAAAAATAGACCGAACAAGAAATATAATACTCAATGGAACAAGAATGGAATCTTTAAAAGAAAAGGGGAATTTACTCCAAACAATAACATCATTATATTTCATAAAAAAGTTGTAAAATATTTCAATCTTTGTCAGCAGTGAACACTGGCCATGAAAGGAAAAAAAGAAAAGCACACCAATAAAAGCTCAAAAGTGGCTACTTCAACTAAATTCATTTCAAAACCTACAAAGCAAAGAGCTCCCAAAATATTCTCACCCCTCTTTGTCAAACATCAATACTGGTACTCTTTCCGAAATACTCAACATTCAAAAAAAAAAACATACTAAGCAATTAAACCGCATATCCTCTCTGGGATTTCAACTACTTTCCTCTAACATGACCATCATGAAATAAAATGTTTAATTTAGTAACTTATAACTGTTAATCACATTAAACTACTATTGTCAAATGAGTAAAGAAGGGTCTCAATGTCACCGAAAAAATGTTACCGAAATTATCTTAGTTCCTAGGCGAGATGAGATCGCATAAGATGGCATAAGCATCATTTTCAAGGGAAACCAACACTGACGATGAATGTGAAAAAGACATCAAGATAGACAGTAGAAAATACCAACTAAAAAAAAAATTAATTAGCCAGCTGCGTTGGTTCAACGAGCTAGCTTTGCTATTAGGAAGCTATGTTGCATGGACGCAGGACACATCTATTATTGAAAACATCGGACACGGCCATTCATCAGACACACCATTATAATAAAAATTATTAAAATATATAAAAAATTTAAATAAATAAAATATTAAGAATAATACAAATAAGAAAATAAGAAATTTAATAACANCCTACTGTCAAATGAGTAAAGAAGGGTCTCAATGTCGCCGAAAAAATGTTACCGAAATTATCTTAGCTCCTAAGCGAGATGAGAATGCATAAGATGGCATAAGCATCATTTTCAAGGGAAACCAACACTGGCGATGAATGTGAGAAAGACATCAAGATAGACAGTGGAAAATTCCAACAAAAAAATAATTAATTAGCCGGCTGCGTTGGTTCAACGAGCTAGCTTTGCTATTAGGAAGCTATGTTGCACGGACGCGGGACACATCTATTATTGAAAACATCGGACACGGACATTCATCGGACACACCATTATAATAAAAATTATTCAAATATATAAAAAATTTAAATAAATAAAATATTAAGAATAATACAAATAAGAAAATAAGAAATTTAATAACACTAACTTTTAAAAACTAAGAACACATTTGACATCATTTTTTTTCTTGTTTTAGTCAAAATAATTTTTATAAATTTTATTTTACCTTTAAAAATAAATTAAATTGCATTTAAAATAATTAAAATGTATAAAAGTAAGCATATATTATTTTGTATTGTATCAAAATTTAAGTCCTCTTAATCAATTATTCATTAAAAAAAATGATCATGGGTTTCTTTAGCACCAAATTCTTATATATTTATATATCTATCACTTAAATTTTTCTTTTTCTTTTATGCTACACAAATCTTTCATAACACATCTAATATACCACAATTTTCAGTTTTAAAAAGTGAAATACTCATTTTCATATTTTATGTAATGCGACATATATGCAAAAATTGAAATTTCTATGCTAGATATGTAATAATATAAATACAAAAAAATTAATTGATATGTATTTAAATATTTCTAAAATTTTATAAAAATATATTTTTTTTAAATTATAATCATTAAAATATCATAAATTTTTAATTCATTAATTTAAAACGTGTCCTACCCATTCAGTGTGTGCTCGATGTGTCATTTTCTTTTAATATTATTTAAAGCAAACACTTCTATGACGAATGTGACACGTGTCAAAGCAGTGTCCATCTCAAATACGTTTCCAAGACCGCAAAGCTTCTTAATTAGAAGTGTTTGTACATCATAACTAGGAAGAAAAGGAGGGGGTGAATATAATTCATCTAGTGCAAATTAAAAACTAAGGCAAAGAAAATAGAGAGGAAGGTAGGGAGAGACAAANCATCTTAATCAATTATTCATTAAAAAAAATGATCATAGGTTTCTTTAGCACCGAATTCTTATATATTTATATATCTAACACTTCAATTTTTCTTTTTCTTTTATGCTACACAAATCTTTCATAACACATCTAATATACCACAATTTTCAGTTTTAAAAAGTGAAATACTCATTTTCATATTTTATATAATGCGACATATACGCAAAAATTGAAATTTCTGTGCTAGATATGTAATAATATAAATTAAAAAAAATTAATTGATATGTATTTAAATATTTCTAAAATTTTATAAAAATATATATATTTTTTAATTATAATCATTAAAATATCATAAAAATTTTTAATTCATTAATTTAAAACGTGTCTTGTCCATCCAGTGTGTGCTCGGTGTGTCATTTTCTTTTAATATTATTTAAAGCAAACACTTCTATGACGAATGTGACACGTGTCGAAGCAGTGTCCAAGACCGCAAAGCTTCTTAATTAGAAGTGTTTGTACATCATAACTAGGAAGTGAAGGAGGGGATGAATATAATTCATCTAGTGCAAATTAAAAACTAAGGCAAAGAAAATAGAGAGGAAGGTAGGGAGAGACAAAATTGTGTCATGATGGGTTGAGACAACGCCCCATGCAAACAAAGAGACAAAGGAGACAAGCAGAGCAAAGTCGTATGAGAGAGTGTTGATCGAGTGGTCAGTGAAGCATGCACGAGAACTGACATCTTGAGCAGCGATGATCGACAATGTATGACAAAATTCCTATACGGAAGCTAAGATTCTACCGTATGCGAAGTTGGACACCAAAAAAAGGGAAGAGACAGATAAACAAGGTTAGGTTTTGCTTTTCTTTAATTTAACTTATAATAAATCTAGTTTTAAGCTTATTAAGTCAAAAGTTGCAAAGGCATATGAATCCGAAAATTATAAAGAGATCATTGGTTTTTCAAGGAAAAGAATCGAGACAAGTTTATATTTATATCTTTCATGTCAGTGGAAATATTTACAATTAAATTATCATAGGCTGAAATCTTATTTCTATAACATTTTAATGTTATCAAATTGTATATTAAAAACTTAAAAGTTAAAATTTTGAAATTTATAAGGATGAAAAAGTTTGAAGTTATGTTTGTAATGCTGAATAAGAAAAGAAAATATAAGATATGTAATTTAAAAATTTTATAAATTAAAGTAAAATATTAAAAAATTAATCGTTATTGTTTAGAAATAATACCTTCAATTTTTTTATTTGGTGAAATCGACAAAGATTAATAACTGAATTTGTAAACTAGAAGAAGATTTTACAGAGTAATCGAAGATCATGTATGATTGTGTTCTTAAAATAGTTCTAAAATAATAAATATATTGAATGAAATATAAAATAAATGTAAATTAATTAATTATAACATATTAATTATAAGCAAAACATCATGTTTACTTGTACATTAAACAATAATCGAAGTGATAAAGCAAATTAAAGGAAAGAAGAGTCAACAAATATCATTAAAGGTTAACTTTATAAAGTGACAAAAAGGTGAATCATTACTTTTATATCTTTACTAAATACTACTATTTTTAAATGCATTCATATTTTCAAAGCTTAAACTATTATAGTATAGATAAAACAAAGGAATGTTCACTGTATTATAAATATTTCATATGTTGCATTTGCACTTAAATTTTAGCTATGATTTAATGATTTAGAAAATTAAAAAAAAATCAAATGAATTAAACATAAAATTCAATCACAGGAACAACCCCCTCATAGTACTAGCTGAGGACACTATTGTAGCTATGCAAGAAAATAAAAATAAATGCAGCTTGATTGTTACAAAAATTTTATGGTGCTCTTGAGATACTTTTTTAGATAAAATGCAATTAAATTTATTAAAGATATTCTAATTAAATAATACAAATAATTAGAAGTTTTAAATGAATAAACTTTTAAAATTTAATTATTTTTTTAACAGCATTCATGTTAGAGGATGTGCATATAAGTTTAGAACACAGTAAAATTGTGATTATTCAATAAGATGTATAACTTAAATTGTTTAACTATTTATTTGAGGAAAAGCTCCTTTCAATTAAAATGACAGACAAAAAATAATATGTTTATCAAAACAGAGGAGCANCATTTAATTATTTTTTTAACAGCATTCATGTTAGAGGATGTGCATATAAGTTTAGTACACAGTAAAATTGTGATTATTCAATAAGATGTATAACTTAAATTGTTTAACTACTTATTTGAGGAAAAGCTCCTTTCAATTAAAATGACAGACAAAAAATAATATGTTTATCAAAACAGAGGAGCAAATGAAAATTGATATCAAACAATATTGTTACTGTGGTCAGTTTCTTTTCTTCACCAGCATTGTTACAAGCTGGACATTCTTATGTGTTTCAGTGATGTATAAGAACATTTGTGGATTAACGACTTTTTATTGTTTGGATGCTTTGAATTTTATAAATATTAGAATTTTATAACTCTACCATATGACCTCCAGTCCCATTTTAGAAATTTCAGAATCCCAAACCGAATTTTGACAGCCAGAACATTCTGTGTTGCCGAGTTTCAACAATCAAATCATTTCAAATAGTAGGAGGTGCATGCTTGGAGGGTTACGAACTTTTATTTGGCGCCATCTGCTAGATAAAAAAACTCACTAGCAACAATCCCAGTAACCAAAACCTTGAGACAAAAGTCAGCAGCTAGATATGGTGATATATCAACAGCACACACAAACATGTGTTTCACAGTATGGAATTACTAGTAGGCATTTCAAGAAAAGTTTAGCAATTGACCAATTCCCAACTCTTGATGTGATGGGAAACAATAGTAGAAATGCCCGATACACCTGAAGCTGGCATGAAGGCCANGAGGCCATTCATTAATCCCACCTAAAAAACATCTTCAGATTACTAATTTACACCAACTATGTGAGAACATTATTATTCTTGTACCAGTCTTTCCCTCACCTCCCTACCTAGGTACATTATTAGCCTTACACCAACTCCTTCCATCTTATAGCAAGAAAAATTACAGGTGAAAAAGTACACTGGATTCTCTCAGTTCCCAAACCTATTTTGGGGTCATTTTGTGAATCCTCATAATCCATTCATTCATGGCAATCCATGTAACTGCTAGTTTACTTATTCTTTCTTAATCCATCAAATTAATTTCATCTAACAGCCCAATTGGTGCACTTTTTATGTACATGCCCAAAGATGCCTGTCCAAAACCTAGACAATTTCTTGATCGTGTGTCAATCTTTGTGCCGAAAGCATGTTATTGACCTCAAAATTCTCAGAAATGAAAAGCTTAAAAATAGTATCCTAGCGACCCGGTGAAAGAGGCATTCTCCCAGTGATTATAAATACATTAATTTGATATTAAAAAATCAGCATTAGTAAGCTTGCAACCAAAAAAGTACCTGAAGCTGTCGAAACTTCACTAGGTACACTGCCGATTCTGCATATTGTGGATTACTCTCAACATACCTAAGCTCATTAAATCAATGACCCGATCAAAGTTGTACTTTGCAAAGAAAGAGTTCCAAACAGTGTAAGGAAGCAAGGGATAACTTACGAGATGCAGTCATCAAGCCGTTTCAGCAAAGGAAGAAATTGCCCATTCCCAATACTCATGTTCGGAGAATAGAAACTGGAAGAAGCCTGCAAAATGTATCAAAGGAAAAGATTGTTAGATAAATAGAAAACTAAGGACTAAATGCTCACCAAAATATCCATTAAGATACATCAAACTTCATACGTGTGACAATTTAGAAAGGATTCACTAAGTGTTACATTGGATACAAAGAAAGCCCTAGTGTCACGAAGAAATCACTTTAAAATTCATAGCTAAAAGACATTCATTTAATGACGGATATAAGAATTTACCTTAAAATTTCTTTAATCAGTGATGCGAGAATGACAGTAATTCTTCTTGGAATACAAAACTTTAGCAGAAAACAAATGAAGACCTTTCTTAAATAAACCATAACTTAACTAATGAAAATCCTATTTAAAAACAAGAAGGTAAAAGAATTTTAAAAAAATATGGTACTATAGTAGTTTAAAATAACAAAAAAGGCTAACAGAATAGGATGCACATGAATCATGAGAAAATGAACAATGTAAAATTTTTTACAGAAGAAAGAACAAGAGATTCTCAGAAATAAATAAAAAAGGTAATGAGAATTGGAGAAGTAATCTAAATTTCAGTAAGCCATAGAGAATAAGAACTATAAGATTAAACAGCATCCCAATACCCATATCTAAATTAGATCCTTCATTATTGGTCCATCTTTTTTTGTGTGCTTATTGCTTGCTTAAATGAGGCCCGACATGGTGAAAGTTTAAGTGAAACTTCAGAAGCAATTTAAGTGATTCAAACTGACGCGGCGGAGTCTTTATTATAAATAGGTTACTTTCCCATTTAGAATTTAATTTTTGTTGCCCTTAGATTTCTTGTCTTCAACATCTCTCCCTTGCTATGTCCTGTATTCGAGAAAAGCTGTTCCGGCTATATCATGCTCTAAGGTGGTAATTATCTCCACATATCTCATTGCCTATCCCCCCCTCCCCCCTGCTTGATGAATCTTACCTTCACCCCTATCCTTCCAATTTCCCTGCCACCAACCCTAACTTGATCCTCAACTGCTGCTGCAAAACAACCCAACGCCATTTGCTGCTAGCATAAGTCCCTCCAGCAACTCAACCTGCTGCCGCCCTCACTCCTCCATACCTCTTGTGCTACTGGCAATCCCCAATCCCTCTCCATTGCAACCTCCTCCTACATCTCCACCTGCTGCCGCCCTCTTCCCGCCAACCCTCCTGTGCTGCCACCAACCCTCTGATCCCTCTCCAGCCATTAAGATAAACTTGATACGTGTATGATAATTTAGAAAGTATTCAATAAGTGTTACATTGGATACAAAGAAAGCCTAGTGTCATGAGAAAATCACTTAAAAATTCATAGCTAAAAGACATTCATTTAATGACTGATATAAGAATTTCCCTTAAATTTTCTTTAATTAGTGAGGCAAGAATGGTTGTATATCTTCTTGGAATACAAACTAATGCAAATCCTATTCTAAAAAAAAGGTAAAAGAATTTTTAAAAAAATGGTACTAGAGCAGTTTAAAATAAAAAAAAAAGGCAAACAGAATAGGATGCACATGAATCATGAGAAAATGAACTATGTAAAATTATTTTACAGAAGAAAAAACAAGAGATTCTCAGAAATAAATGAAAAAGGTAATGAGAATTGGAGAAGTAATTTAAATTTCAGTAAGCCGTAAAGAATAAGAGCTCTAAGATTAAACAGCATCACTTCCGCCGGACATGTAAAGTTTTTGAACCACTTTTGGGGGATCATATTGGGGAAGCCAGGCACTAAGGTTTAATTTAGTTCAGCAGCTCGCCCACAGACGAACAGTCACATGGAGGTAGTGACAAAAGTCTGGGTAATTTTCTGAGGTGATTTATCGAAAAGTATATTAAAAAATGAAATTTTATTCTAGCTCAA
Source organism: Phalaenopsis hybrid cultivar (assembly GCA_002079205.1). Taxonomy (NCBI): domain Eukaryota; kingdom Viridiplantae; phylum Streptophyta; class Magnoliopsida; order Asparagales; family Orchidaceae; genus Phalaenopsis; species Phalaenopsis hybrid cultivar. Next base: position 23,464 of record JXCR01140810.1, read on the forward strand.
GCCGAGTTGTCTTACAATAGATCTGTTGACCAGACTACAGGACGCACCCCATTTGAGATTGTGTATGGGTGCAACCCACTCACTCCACTTGACTTGGAACCTCTCGTGCCACATCAGAGATTAAAGAGGCTGCTGAAAAATGAAAGCAGAAGATTCAGAAGCTCCATGAAGAGGTTGGAAGCAAATCATTAAAGAAAACCGCAAGTACCAGACACGGGCAAATAAGACTAGAAAGAAGGTGACTTTCAAAAAGTGGAATTAGTGTGGATCCGGTAGAAGCAAAGAAAATTTCCGATGGGAGCATTCGGGAAACTCAAGCCTAAAGCAAATTGACCTTTCAAACTCCTCAAGAAGTTGAACGATAACGCTTATAAGATCGACCTCTCAGTGAACTATAATGTTTCTGCTATGTTCAAAGTAGTGGACTTAAACTCGTGCTACGATGAGCCAGAAGCTTCAACAAATGAAGTCAAAGCTCCACCAGCCCCAGAAAACTGACACTGGCTTAAGTGGTTCAGCAAGTGCCTACAGGTAGGCTGAACCGACCGACTGCTTGGGTAAGGGCTGCCACCCAAGGGAAGGGATTTCCCCCGCATAGTTATCCTTTATTATAAATATGTTTTTTTTTTTTTTTTTAAGGTTTAGTTTTGTTGCTTTCAGATTTGTTGTCGGTGCATCTCCCTTGCTAAGGTTGTATCTGAAGATAGGTGGTGCTCCAGTTGTACGCTACTCCAAAGGGATGATTATCTCCCACATAATCCATTGTTTATTCCCCTCCCTGCTTGCTCCCATCTTACCTGCGCCCCTATCCTTTATGTTTCCCTACCGTCAACACTAGCTCTACCCCTACTACTGTCGCAAAACACCCCAAACTCATCCGTTGCTGTCGTAAGTTTCTCCAGCATCTCAGCCTACTGTCGCCCTGACCCGTCCAGCCATCCTATGCAAAGTTTAATAGATACAAGCCCAAAATCTATGACTAAATCAATCGCCTAACAAAGTAATTATACCTCATTAGAAACAATTATAGAAAAGGTAAGATGTGCATGCAAGATCCAACCAAACAAGAGGAATCAACACGTTCAAATTTAGAATGAAATTGTATTAACACTTCCAAGGCTTCAAGAACTTATAACCCATTCACAGTTTTTGCTAATGGGTAATTCGACATCATAAGATTCAGTAGTCATCCATGTCAACAGGTGAATTTGAAAATGGTTAAAGAGAAAATCTTTAAACTTCCAAGCAGCAAACAATAATAAGATTCAGATCCTTTCTTCAAACAGTTGTGGCTTGTGACAATAAGCCTTTCATTAATGGAGAACATTTGAGTGCATACGATCTCTCCACAAGACATCCAGTCACCAGAAGAGGAAGTAATATGTAACAAATACTTGGGACCCACACTCAACAAACTCCCTTCTATTTATCACCATCTCAGCAATCTGTGTGATCCCTTCAGCCTTAGTTATCAAACCTTAGACTATTGCTACTATTTTGTAATTAATTTAATTTCCAGATTTCATTTTTTTTTCTATCAGATGCACTCCTAGGAGTCATAAATTTTATACATTTTAAAATAAATTACACGCACCACATTCTCTCCAATTCTTACCATATTATAAGTGCCCTTTTCCAATTCCATATATTTTCATCACTGCAGCCTTCATCACTACATCCCAAATCTACTGCTTTTATTGCTACATTATCTCTTTTTCTCCCATGTTTTCGTAACTGCAACCATCAGTGTTGCATTGTCACATATTTCTCATCTTCATAGCTTTCCATTGATGCGCTATTGCAAACATGTCCCATCATTGCAACCTTCATTGTTGCATTGTCATTTTCTTTCCTTTTCTATTTATCATATGCATGGGGAATAACAACAATACCCTCAAACCTCCGCCAAGAGTTCCCTAGAAACTGAGAAATGCAATCTAAATCCAGTAGGGAAGTTGCAAAGCATCCATTCATCATATCGATTGAACGGAAAAAACTATGCAAAATGATTCATTGGTTCACAGATTCTTAAAGAGATAAAAAACGTAGGTCATTTATAAAGGGTAGAAAGATTAAAAAAAAAGCTTGCTAAGAGCACTCGAAAAAACATCTACAACATGTATTTATAATCTAACATTCTCATGTATTACCTTCTCTTCCCGTGCCTTTACAGTTTATTGACGCCAATTTCTGGCTCTTGGATCATTGATTCAACAGCTAAATACCCTATGATTAACACCTCTCACAAATTTATTTCACAAACCACTTCTCTTACCAACAAAAAAATTACTATGATCAATAGAATTTTAACAATCATGATTAGTTACGGAGATAATCTTTTAAACAATATTTCACAACTTTGATATGTCAATTGGATTTTGAATGGATAACACGTTGATAAATTAATTTTACAAAAGCAGTATTGTGATATCCTTCATATTATATCATTAAGGAATTGGAGGAAATGGACAAAAGGACGAATGGACTTCTTTAAGGAAGTGGTCTCAACAACCTTGAGAAATCTATGATCAAAAAGTAAACTGCTGAAGTAAGGAAAGTTTCACCATAAAGAAATAAAATCAAACTACTGGCCAAAAATTAAATTCAAATATATGGGATTGATTATCTTAAAACCTCTACTCAAGTTCCTATAATGAGCACTATTTGAGATAACTCATCATCATTAGCCAAGAGAGAAGGCAATAAACCACAAATTGATATGAAAAATGCCTTTTTATATGGTGAAATAAAAGAGGGTTCATATGAAAGTCCAACTAAAATTTAGCTTACATGTACAATAAAAGATATTTTAGATTCGACCTATATTATGAAAGGCAGAGGTAAACCTAAAAAGACCTGGGAATATGATGTTTTTTTATGCTTAATTTTCTTTACATTTATCACATGTTTTTGAATGAAATTGCACTTTAAAGAAATGTTATTTTCATGTTTATCTTACAGGCATAACACTTGGAGCGAACTGCAGCTGAAACGATGCGAAACATAGGCAAACGTGAGCAAGTGGAGGTGCTGCCAGCAGGGAGGAGCCTAGGAGCATGTCTCCGCCCAGAAAATAGAGAAGATGGTGCCTAGGCGCCTGAACTGTCCAAGGTCAGTTTATGCACGCCCCAAGAAGATATTTGACGGATCTGGACGTTTGGAAAAATGTTTTTTGGCATTTCTAAGTCTTGGAATTCTCCAGGAAGGCCGAGATGTCGTAGATAAGAGTAGGAAATGCAAATTTTTACCTTCTCTGTAAAGATTGGTGAGAGATTTTGAGAGATATATGTACGGGATTGTATTAGCATTGCATGAATCAGCAGGAGACTTTGTTGAAAGGATTTTCATCTTTCTTTCAGAGAGAAAAAACTAAGTTATTATGTTCTTCATTATCTTGTACTTGTTGTACACACTTATCTAGTGGATTTACTTTGATTTAATGAAGTTTTCTGTTGTGTGATATCTGCTTTGTGAAGTAGAATTCTTACACTTTTCTTTTGAAATGAATTGGATGAATGTTTAGGATATTAAAATGCTTGTTAGAATAGGTTTTTCATATCATGGTAATGGTTATTACTTCATGTTTTATTTACTAATCAATCTGACCAATTGTATGTTAAAATTTGTTGTAAACTCACAAGTTCCGGGAGGCCTATGGCTTTAACAACTAGGAGAAACCACATTGAACTTATGGGTGACGGAAAAGTAGTCGAAGGATTCAATGCAATGTTAGGGAGATATTCGTCGATGGGTGCAAATTGGTGTTTCTAGAGTAACTGGCTAGATTCCTAACCAATTTGATCCAGGGTTTCGTCCCTTAAATATATGATTAAGCCAATTAGAGGGTTATTAGAAGGAGACTCTAGGGTGATAGGCTAGAAGTTTCGCCATGATAATCTAGTTATTTTAAGAAATCGACCCTAGGTTAACTGAGCTACGTTATACAATCGGAAGTAGGTTAACTTAAATTTTTGCTCTTATTATCACTGACCACATTAGATTCTAAGCATCTCATTCTTACACATTATCTAGGTCAACACAAGAGAAAAGTAGTTTTTATACCTCAAAATTCACCAAACCAATTTATCTAGTTAGGTTTGACGTTAGATTTAAGCTTGCATTTAGGAGCAGTTTTTAGAAAAACACACTTAATCAACATTCCAAACTAAGACTTAATAGTAGTAAACTAGAACTTAGCCTAAGGAGTTTCTTATCTCACTTCTCTATGGGATCAATAATCGAGACTCCATTAGAGTCATATATTACTTAATAATACGTATATGTGCGTAGAACCCTTTGTGTGTAAACTATTAATCAAAATCTAAACTCTATAACATATCCATTTTGCACACCAGCCACCTAAAGAAACTAGGTCAAGTTTTTGGCCAGCAAACTAAATAGCTGGGTAATTGTGGGTCAGGGAAGTATATTGTACAAAAAATAATCTTAATCTATTAGAATTAAATGAAAATTTGAAACTTAACGGGACACAATAAAGAAAAAGAATTTGTGTAGCCGACCCCATTTAGTGGGATAAAGGCTTGTTGTTGTTGTTGTTGTTGTAGAATAAAAGATATGTAAGCTATAAGGAATTGTATATGTTGAAGTAATATCTAAAATCAAGTTTTGGAAGGTTTTCCAAAGTAATACTCAACATGGAATACAAATAAATTTTAAGGAGACCGAATATTATTGGTGAAGTATATAGCTTCAAAGGAAGTCTCTACACTATTACTTTATGTTTAAGACATTATCATAACTGATAGTGACTTGGAAGAGATGGAGGATTCAAATAAAAATATTGTTCTAATAACTTGATGTCAAAGAATCAGACACACTAGAATGATTCGTTGGCCTTGAAGATGCACACTTTCGACATCTCACAACATACATAGTCGAACTGTTGAAAAAGAGAAATGAGAATGCAAATTTTTCAAGAGCACCATAAAATTTATTCATAAACTTCCAGATACTTCAAAAGAAAACATAGATACTTAAAATATCATATTAAAGACCAGTGGGAAGACTTATTTATTAATCACAAACTAGACCAAACATTGCCTCTATTGTTGGTCTAGAGAGTCAATTCATGCATACTTCAAAAGAAACAAATCTTAGGATATAAAATAGAATTCTAAATTATTTAAATGGAAATCAAGCAAAAGAATTTTATTCAAATGGGGGGAGAATTGGCCACTCGAAGTATAAACAGATATTTTATGTAAGTAATATGATTGACAGAAGGTAAGCTTCATAGTATAGTACATTTTTTGGAGGAAATCTTATGATTTAGAAAGTAAAAAAAATATGAGATAGCAAGATCTAATGCCAAAAGTGAATTTAAATCTACAGCACTGAGAAACTGCAAATTGTTATTGCCAAAAATTATTACAACAGATTTAAAGGTTGAAAGAAAAGATCTTAGGCCCTATTTTTATGAAAATATGTCAGCCATCAATATTGCACATAACCCCAAACATTAAGATCAAGAAACATAATGAAGTTAAGAGATATTTTATAAAGGCGAAGCTTGATAATGATCTAATATATACTCCATTCATAACCACAAATGAAAAACTTGCTGAGCGTTTAATCAAAAGCTTATTCAGGACAATCTTACAAAAATTATGAAAACTTGGAATGGATAACATCCATTCATACAATTCAAATGGAGTGTGAAACAACTGCATAAATTTTTGTTAGTTAGGAACCATGCCCACAAAGACTTCAACACACTTTCCGTCCTCTTTCACAGTCACCTCATTGATTTGTAAAAACTTTATTACCTACTCATCCATTTGTAAATTATTATAATTATTTTCCAATTAATTATATTCATAATTTCTTATTAAGCTTTTCCCAATATTGCATAAATTTTAATCTTGAAATGGAATACACACAATGCATTCTCTACATTTATTGTCAAAAACTCCTCGGTATTTCATGTATACTTCATGATCAAATATTGTAGTATATATTATTGGAACAAAAAGAAAGTGAATCATGAATTACGGGATAATAATTAGTAATTTCTAACAAAAAAGTTGATGTTTTCTCAATTTTTAACAGGAAAGTTGGTCAATGAACACTACTTGCTTTTGATTGACTATAGCTAAGAGTGCCATTGGAATCATATATTAATGACAAAGTTTATTAAAAGATCTTGCTGTTATGAGACCTATCGATCCCCAAAATTAAATAAATTGTTTACTATTTTAACCATCTATTCATGAGAAATCTTTAATAAATTTAATCATCTTGTCTTCCATTGATTTTATGGATTTGTAGAAAATATTGATTGGTAGCAACCAATTTTATACAAGTATAAAATCACATCATTAAATATTATTTCTATTGTACCTTAAAAGGCTTAGTACATGTGCAGTTCACTTAACTTGATATGTTTACGTACTTTGTCTCTACCCACACAAAGTCCGGAGTTCAAAGTCCAGCATGTATGGGTATGTACATGATCTTAAAAAACTTAAAAAAATATTGGGAAGATAGTTAAGCGATCTGTTTGTAAAACAATTTACAATTCAGAACAGGTTCATCAGGATCACAATATTCAATTACATGTATATGATTCATTAACAGGATAAAGATTGTAAGGTAAAAGTTATAATGCTACATTTGCGTTTTCAGAATACTACTGATTGAGATTTACTTGAAACTTACATAACAATGAAAATATGCCATACCCTTCTGGGACCAACATTTTGCCTTTTAATTACCGACAACTAATGCATTGTGTATTCATTTAGCACGTATAAGAGTTCATTCAATAATACATTCCTCCTATCAGAAATAGTGAACAGCTCCCAATAATATTTAAATAATCCAAGCCATGTGTATCATCTTGAAATTGACAATAACTTTACAAAGTTTCTAGTCAAAAGAAATTCACCTATCTGTCTGATTTCCATCGTAAGCTTTGCAATTTGTATCTTTAGAATAATAAGAAATTGCCAGAAGTCTCTAAAATTTGTAGAAGTTAGCAAGTGGGGTTTTTATTTGGAAAGAATTCGATCCATATATAAATATATAGCTACAATGAAAATTTCAAGGATATGAATATGATGCTGGAAGGGAAGCAACAACTGATACTTACGTTCTCCAATTCATCAAAATAGTCCAGCTTACTTCGAAGGGCTTCAGCAAAATCTATCAAGCGTTGCTTTTCTAGAAGCTGCAATAATTAAATAAAAGTGCAATCTATTGAATCAACTTGAGCCAAAATTTTAATGAGCTGCAATAAAGACATTTATGAAAGTAAAGAGTAAAGACGAAATTAAAATGGCACAACTAAGTTTAATCGATCTGAAACAAATGAATGTATTATATCAAACTTTATTATAATTTATAAATCAAATTTCAACAATGTGGTACTACAACTTCAACTTTTGTATTGTTTAACAATAAAAAACTAAAAAAAATGTAGCATGTAAGAAAACATTTTAATTTGTGAAATATCTGTATTTTATATATATAACGATGTGTACTAAAAAGTGAGTAGTGCATCCGGTAACCACCTGGACCTGAAAACTCAACATATGCTGCTGAATCGTAAGAATGGCTCTATACAGTAACGAACACCTCATCAGGGCCAAAATAAAGTTGAATTCAAGTGACTTGGCTAAACACAAAATTAAAAATTTCAATCATAGCTTGAACAAAACACAAATTTTTGTAGTCTAGTTCGACTTGAACTCAAACTCGAATTAAATTTACTCTAGTTGAGCAAACAAGGCTTCAAATTATTTGATGTCGGGTGTATTCAAAATCAAACCAAGTCAGCTAGAAACTGATTTTTTATCGACAAGGACAAGTTCCATTTTCATTAATCTCTCATCTAAACTACCTTCCCAAAAGCCCTAAACCTTCAACTTCATAGACAAAATATTTTGCAACATATGTTACACATATTTCATAGCATATACATTAAATGCATTTATCATTAACTCGAGTCAACTATAATTCGAGGAAAATGAGTCAACTTGTAAGAAAAAATAGCAATTAATTTTAGCAAGCTTTAATTTTTTTTAGTTTCAGTTATGTTCTATAACTAGCATGGCATTACAATTAGCTCCCTACTAATTCTAACTGTTCGATTAAAGGGATCATAATTGGTTTGTGGCAATCATATACAATGAGATTTGAACAAGATGGCAAACCTTCCAACTCCCACAAAACTGAGTGCATCAAGATTTATGTCAACTTATCAATTGACATTGATAAAGCACATCCCATTAGCACCATTTAGAGAAAAAATTTTGTATTTTATTTAGAAAGACCATGGATTGAGCAACTGAAAAAATAAATTATCCAAGAAAAAACCTTAGCACTAATCAAACTGCCACGGTTTATTTCTTACTCTTCAATGTGACTATGACTAAGTTACCTCCAACAAACATACATAAACCAGATACAGATTTTCTATCACCAGTTGGTCCAACGTAGCCAACAAAAGGCTGACACATTAAAATGCCCATATTTAGTTCACAAGTCCTTTACTTAGTCAGATATACAAAATAGCTTCAAATGTTTATATTTTGAGATTGTATGTGTTGACTCACATCTTGTACAACAAAAGAGATGTATAGTCTAGTGATAAAAATATAAATGAGCTTCTTCCTGCATTCTACTCTTCTAACTTCAGCAAAAGTTTCCCTCATCATAGAGAGGCGCATTATCCCAATAATTCTTCCTCAGACATCATCTAAGTTCTTATTTAGACCCAAAAGGAACTTAATCATCCCCTTCTTTTCCACTATTGTTTTATATAACATAGCATTTTAAGGGCAATTTCGTACATAAGTATCATACATAACTAACTGTAACAAATACTTTCTACGTGTGTTGAAGTATTGAGCCACACTAAAATCTTTTTGTCAGAGTTCATGTAATTTTGTCTCAATCTCAACAACTTTGCAATGTTTTTGGTACTAAAGTAAGGGTCCGTTTGGAGCAGCTTTTTTGGCACGATGCGTTTTAAAAACATGTTTCCATCCGTTTGGAAACAGCAATGCGGTAACGTTCCTAAATAATCAATGTTACGAGGCCACGGGTTCGATCCCGCGGCTCGCATTTCTTCACGTACATATTACCTCTCTTTTCCCTCTGATCTTTCGTTATTGTGCGCGGTATGAAATTCATGTGCTCATTTTCGATGGAATGGCTTTCTCTTTGCGATTTGTGGTTTTCTCATTTGCGGTATGTAAAGTTTTGTGAGAATTTTGTGGAATCGGTCCTGAGCATTCTCATTTTGTGGCTTTCTCATTCTCATCTATGGTTATTGTGATAATTTTGCGGGTTTTGCAAGTTTTGTGCTTTGTAGAATTTCATGGTATGGTGTTTTGGGTGCCTTGTATGTAGATAGCACTGTTTCGGGTTCCCTGCATGTAGATAGCACTATTTCGGGTTCCATGTATGTCCCTGCATTGCAAAATNCTCCTTCACTGCCGTCGAAGCCGTTTCTTCCATCCGCGTCCTCCCGTCGTAACCGCATCTACTCCTCTCGTTCTCCTCGAAGCCGGATCTTGTCCTCTCGCTGCCGTCGAAAGCCGGATCTTCTTCTTCGCTGTCGTCGAAGCTGTATCTTACATCCGCGCCCTCCCGTCGTAACCGGTTCTTCTCCTCTCGTTCTCCTCGAAGCCGGATCTTCTCCTCTTGCTGCCGTCGAAGCCAAATCTTCTACTCTCGCTCCCGTCAAAGCAGGATCTTCTCGTCTCGCTCCCCTCAAAGTCGGTTCTTCTCCGTTCGAAGCCGGATCTTCTTCAATAAACCAAAAGGTTGTCATAAAACTTATTATTTACAATCTAAGCTTTTTTTTTCTTTTTTAAAATTCAGGGGTCATATATGTGAAAGTTTCAATTTTAAAATTTTCAATCAGCATTTACCCTAATAACTGAAAATCTCAACGATGTTTTTCCAATACAGTGTTATTTTGTCATACTAACCATAAGACATGTTTTTAGTGCCATTTGACTTCAAAGATTAGATTGAGTTATGTTAATGAATGATGTTAGATTAAGGCACATCTATTGTATGTTCATATCTCCCAGGAATAAATCCTTTGTAGAATGTGGATAATCATGGAGCTTTGGATTTTATTTTCTAATAATCTATTTTGTTTAGTTCTTGCTGGTATTTTATTGGTGCTTTGGGAATGTTGTGAAACACAAGGGAATGTGTTTATTAACCGCACATCATAGTTCATCAAATATAAAATTTTGTAATGTCAAAAATCTTAGAAATCTATTGTTAGCAGTGTAAAACATTAGAAGCCCGGATCCTTGCTTGCATCAATGAGAGGGAAGGACAAGTAATGGAAATAAAGCTCATTAGAAGACCGGATCCTTGCTTGCATTAATTATAAAGCAAAATATAATCATTTCATTTAATTTATGGCCGTTTTGCATCAATTATACATAGAAGTATCAACTTCTATTGTTTCTTTGTTTGCTTAAATACTTCAAGAAATCCTCGTAGGTAACTATACATAGAAGGAATAGAAGGAATAGAATCATTTCTTGAATTATACATAGAAAGTAATTCAATGAAATTTATGGATGTTATATCATGTATCCTAATTGCTTTCTAATTATTCTCTCCAAAAGTAGAAGGAATAGAGAAGGTTTAAATATAAAAAGTTCATGCTATTTCATACCAGAGCAAGCCATGTTTCATATTTACATTTCCCAAAGTAGATATTTACATTGTTATTTTGTTTTGTCATTTTTTGGTCATGAAAAAAAACATTTTATGTCTATCCATTAATCTGACAGAACTCAATGAGTCAAGCTAGAGAGGCTGGAACATCAGCCATGTGGGATAGAGAAGTTACTATAATCTTTTGTGATTTATGTGTAACGGAGGTTGAGGTGGGAAATAGACCCACTACATTTTTTAACAAAGAAGAGCGGCGAAATATTTTAGTTAAATTCAAAGAAATGACTGGAAGAGATTACGATCGCATGAAAATGAAGAACAAATGGGATCAGTTAAAGAAAGATTGGAAACTATGGAAAGAACTAAAACAAGGATCAACAGGAATGGGTTGGGATCCAGTTAAGCGGACAATAGATGCACCAGAAGAATGGTGGGCTGAAAAACTCCAGGTACATAATTTAATCTTTTTATTTTATGTTTAATCTAATTTTGCATTGACCTGACACTACTTTATTAATGCACATTTGTTATCTATGACAGGCAGTGCCGTCAGCAAAAAATTTTAAATTCGTTGGCATTGATCCAGTAATTGAGGAAAAACTAGATGGAATGATCAGTAGGGTTGTCGCTACAGGAACTCATGCGTTTACCCCAAATGATATAGGGTTGAACAGCTCAGCCCAAGAGATGGATACCGTGCAAATAGGTGATTCCGGAGACCGCCCTAGCCATGTTCACACAGATGTTCAATCCACAAGTGTGCCCAAGCATCCCAGGGTAGAAAAGAAGAACAAAGGGGTTGCTTTCATTAAAGGCACTATTGATGCACTTGTTGAAACATGTAAAGCTCGGTCTTCTTCTTCGCAGGACAGCTCAATTGATGAGTGTCTTCAGGTCTTGAATACATACTCTGATGTTAAGGCAGACGATGATGACTACATTCAATACGTGAAGGTGTTGCGAGACCCAACCATCAGACAGTTTTTTATGAAGTTGGAACCGAAATATCGTGTGAAATACTTGCAATCTTTCATGGACGTCTGAATATTTGAGTTATTAATGCACTTTATTTTCTAATCTTCTATGTTATGTTTATGTTAAGAACAATTTTTTAGTCTCCGTTGTTTATGTTTTGGACAATTGACCTTTATATGTGATTGTTCTTTATGTGTGTCCAATTTTATTATGTATTTTTTTTTTTTTTGCCCAAAGTTCATGTGTTCTATTTATCTTTCATAGCATACTTCTGTTTTCATTACTAAAGTTAATTTATTTAATTTTTAATAATTTTGTAGTATGGATGAAGAAGATATCCACCACATTCGCACAGTCGCGTTTACCTTGACCTTATTGTATTATTACCATCTCAAATACGTTGACCGAAACCCATGTATGACTTCAACTCAAGTAGGAGACAGATGGGTTGGTGAGTTATTACGGGGCCATCCGGCACGGTTCTTTAATATGTTTCGTATGACACAAGAAATATTTCATGATCTCCTAGATGAACTCCGGATCAATCATGGCTTTCATGGCTCTGCCAGAACAACCCCAAGGGAAGTGCTTGGAATAACTGTATATATCTTAGCTCAAAATGAATCAATTAGAGGTGCTATGGAGCGTTTCCAACATTCATCTGAAACCATTAGCCGATATTTCTCAGTCGGCTTGAACTCACTTGTTAGTTTGGCCCAGAAGGTAATAAAGCCTGAGGATCCAACGTTCAATTCAATTCCTTTACAAATTGCAAATGACCCCCGGTACATGCCATTTTTTAAGGTCTGTCTTTTACCATTACACTCATCCTTCTACTTTTATTATATTTCAGCTTATAAAAAATTATATTTGTAATTCCAGGATTGCATTGGAGCTATTGATGGAACACACGTCGATGCACGATTAAATAGTGAAGAAAGAGTTGCGTACATAGGCCGATGCGGCGCCCCAACACAAAATGTTATGGCCGTATGTGATTTTAATATGTGCTTTACCTTTGTCATGGCTGGATGGGAAGGAAGCGCTCACGATAGTCGTGTTTTCAAGTTCGCTACCAGAAACTTGAGACATGGATTTCCATACCCACCTCCGGGTAAATACTATTTGGTTGATGCTGCATATCCGTTACAAAGGGGATATCTGAAGCCCTATCCAGATACGAAGTACCACATTCCTGATTTTGAAAGATCTAGTGGTGTCACACGAGGCAAAAAAGAAGTTTTTAACAAAAGACACTCTTCATTGCGCGGGGTAATTGAAAGAGCGTTCGGAGTGTGGAAGAAGAAGTGGGTCATATTACGGGATATGCCGTCCTACCCTTTTCCAAAACAAGTACAAATAGTTGTTGGTACAATGGCGCTACACAATTTCATCCGACGCCATCCTTCCAGATCGGATGCGGAGTTTGCCATTTTAGAAGATGATTCAGTGCAAATCCCACATGAAGCATTTGAATATCACTTGGGACGTTCGATACCTGAAGAGTTTGCTTCACAAGATGCATGCACTCGAGAGGGTGAAGGTGCATCAGAGATGACAAGTTTACGAGAACAAATAGCAGATGTTATTTTCCGGTCATGATATTTTTTTTTTTCATATTATGGTGTTTAAAAGTGTGTGTATAACACGACTCGTACTTTTAACTTCTTTCTGGAAATGCATGTTTTGAAATTGATAACAAATTTTTAGCATTGGTAAATCTTCCTTATGTATTTAAAACAAAAATGTGCTAGCTTCCAATTTTTGGCCCCCTACTTCCAATTTTCTATTAATAACGTACACAGCGAGCGAAGCTTGCACCACAGCCATGAGTACCATGATAAATTTTATTTTAATGCGAGTAATGAGAAAATGGGAAGAGAAACAATTGATCTGTCTTCATTGATCTTCGAAGGGTGTATGAGTACCATGATAAATTTTATGTAGGATAATCGAAAAGTTTCTAGGACCCTGATCCATTTCTCTTGTGGAATGCTTCTTCAAAAGGTGTATGAGTGAGAACCACATCTGTTTCAACAACCATTGCCTTGCTGTTATTTTACTCATTGGTTAACAGCTTGTTTTTTATTTTGCATCATCCTTTTTTTTCAATTATTATTATCATTTTAAGTTTTGTTTTTGTGCTTTGATAACCGTGATTGTTTGGCTGTAGCCTGGATGAGAATATTGAGTGTTGATGTTAAATTGGGAGCAGGTCATCTAAAAACCATTACAATGATTCCAAGTTGCAGGCAAGGGTGGACTTGAACGTCACCCATACTTGACACACTGCAGCTTTACCTTACTGAACATCTCTTTTTATATGTATATATTTTATTGTACATTTTGGTCTACTATTGCTAAATGGCGTGTTTAGGTGTTAGAAGTGTAAATAGATAGGAATTGAAGTCACACTTTGTAAATAGATATGAGTGCAAATCTTCCATTTATTTTTAGCACATGTATATCACGCAGAAGATGGATGCTTCTCTCACAGCTTTGGATATTGAAGTCACACTTTGAAATCTCTTGTTGCACAACAGAAAGACAAAATCGAATGTTTAATGTTTTGCATTAAATAAAATGTTCAAACGTATCCCAAGCAACACAAAATAAACAGAACGTAGGTAATGTCTGATATTCAACTTTTCAGAACTTTATNATTCTACTTTTATTACATTACAGTTTAAAAAAAGTTATAGTTGTACCTCCATGATTGCATTGGAGCTATTGATAGAACACACGTCGATGCACGATTAACTAGTGAAGAAAGAGTTGCGTACATCGGCCGATGCGGCGCCCCAACACAAAATGTTATGGCCGTATGTGATTTTAATATGTGTTTTACCTTTGTCATGGCTGGATGGGAAGGAAGCGCTCACAATAGTCGTGTTTTCAAGTTCGCTACCAGAAACTTGAGACATGGATTTCCATACCAACCTCCGGGTAAATACTATTTGGTTGATGCTGCATATCCGTTACAAAGGGGATATCTGAAGCCATATCCAGATACGAAGTACCACATTCCTGATTTTGAAAGATCTAGTTGTCTCACACGAGGCAAAAAAGAAGTTTTTAACAAAAGACACTATTCATTGCGCGGGGTAATTGAAAGAGCGTTCAGAGTGTGAAAGAAGAAGTGGGTCATATTACGGGATATGCCGTCCTACCCTTTTCCAAAACAAGTACAAATAGTTGTTGGTACAATGGCGCTACACAATTTCATCCGACGCCATCCTTCCAGATCGGATGCGGAGTTTGCCATTTTAGAAGATGATTCAGTGCAAATCCCACATGAAGCATTTGAATATCACTTGGGACGTCCGATACCTGAAGAGTTTGCTTCAGAAGATGCATGCACTCGAGAGGGTGAAGGTGCATCAGAGATGACAAGTTTACGAGAACAAATAGCAGATGTTATTTTCCGGTCATGATATTTTTTTTTTTCATATTATGGTGTTTAAAAGTGTGTGTATAACACGACTCGTACTTTTAACTTCTTTCTGGAAATGCATGTTTTGAAATTGATAACAAATTTTTAGCATTGGTAAATCTTCCTTATGTATTTAAAACAAAAATGTGCTAGCTTCCAATTTTTGGCCCCCTACTTCCAATTTTCTATTAATAACGTACACAGCGAGCGAAGCTTGCACCACAGCCATGAGTACCATGATAAATTTTATTTTAATGCGAGTAATGAGAAAATGGGAAGAGAAACAATTGATCTGTCTTCATTGATCTTCGAAGGGTGTATGAGTACCATGATAAATTTTATGTAGGATAATCGAAAAGTTTCTAGGACCCTGATCCATTTCTCTTGTGGAATGCTTCTTCAAAAGGTGTATGAGTGAGAACCACATCTGTTTCAACAACCATTGCCTTGCTGTTATTTTACTCATTGGTTAACAGCTTGTTTTTTATTTTGCATCATCCTTTTTTTTCAATTATTATTATCATTTTAAGTTTTGTTTTTGTGCTTTGATAACCGTGATTGTTTGGCTGTAGCCTGGATGAGAATATTGAGTGTTGATGTTAAATTGGGAGCAGGT
>JXCR01140810.1:45228-76874 GCA_002079205.1 Phalaenopsis hybrid cultivar
GGGTGCCCTGTATGTAACTACTGAAAATTTGAAAAATATGGGAGCCCTGTTAGTAATTGCCTCAAATGAAAGAGAGTGATTCATTGGTAGATAACAATGTTTCAGGTGTCTATATATAATTGCCTCAAATAAAAAATATGGGAAGGGGTTCAATCATTATCTTCGATGTTAGTGTGAAATTTGAAAAATGGATGAAAGATGATGTTGATTTTGGTCATAGGTTGTGAGAAGGTGGTGGTGTGTTGTGGGAAAAGGTGATGTGGAGGTGGCGGAGTGGTGTCGTGTGCTATTGATGTTGGTGGTTGGTGGCTTTGAGGTGGTTGGTGGTTGGTGGGGAGAAGGTGGTGTGGTGTGGCATTGGTTATGAGGTTGTGCGATGGTGGTTCGTGTGTGGTTGGTGTGTGGAGGCGTTAGTGTCTGTGTGAGGGTGTGTGGGGGTTGTGGTGTCTGTGTGGGGGTTATGGTGTCTGGAGGTGCTAGTGTGTGGAATTGATGATGTTTGTGTGGAAATGTTGGTGTCTGTGTGGTGTCTGGTGGTGCTGTGTGGTGGTGTGTGGAAGTGTTGTTGTTGGTGGCTTGATGTGTTGGTGTATGGAGATGTGTTGGTGTATGGAGATGTGTTTGTGTGGTGTCAGGTGGTGTTTGTGTCGTGATGTGTGGAGGTGTTTGTGCTGGTGGCTTGATGTGTTGGTGTATGGAGGTGGGGTTTGTGCGGTGTCAGGTGGTGTTTGTGTAGTGGTGTGTGGAGATGGTGGTGTCTTAATGTGTTGGTGTCTTGATGTGCTGGTGTGGAGGTGGTTGTGTCTGTGTGGAGGTGTGGGTGTGGGTGTCTGTGTGGTGTCTAGTGGTGTCTGTGTGGTGGTGTGTGGAGGTGGTGGTTAGAGTGTGATTGTATTTGTCTGAAGGTGTTGGAGTATGGAGGTGGTGGTGGTGGTGTGGTGGATGAGTTAGTGGCATTCTTATTTATGTTAATTAGTTTTTTTCGTGCTAGTAATTCAATGGTTAAGAAAAAAGAGGTCGGTTCATCTGCAATGTGGAACAAAGAGATAAAATTAATATTTTACTACATTTGCCACAAAGAGCCCAATCTGGGAAATATGCGACAACCTATTTCAATAAGAAAGGCTAACAAAATATTATTAAAAAATTCAAGTAAAGTACATGCATAAAGTATGATAGAATACAGTTAAAAAATAAGTGGGATAAGCCAGATAAAGATTGAAAACTCTGGAAGGAATTGAAGTGAAGATCAAGGAGTTTCGGGTGGGGTCCGGTAAAGCAAACAATTGATGCTTCCAAGAAGTAGTGGGCAGAGAGACTGGTGGTGAACATTTTTGAATTGTCGCCCTATATTTTTGTCAATTTTTAATTTATTTTTAAATTCTACATGTTATAATGTAGGAGGTGTCTGCTGCAACAAAAATTAAAAAATAGTGGAATCAATCCTGAGTTGTAGGTGAAGTTGAATCGTATGTTTGGAGGTGTGTCAACGAACAACAATGCATGTACTCCCAGTGAGATGGGGCTTGGTGGCATCCCTAAATATTTGGGAGCTGACCAAATAGGTGATTCCATTGAAGACCCCAGCCCGGACCTCCATGAAGTTGAGTCCACGAGCTAGCCAAAGCATCCCCGAGTTGAAAAAAAAAAAAGAAAGTGAGGGCTGCTTTCCTTAGAAGTCATATCTCACGGTTGGCGGCTTCATGCACTAATGACTCCGGCACATCACAAGCAAGTTCTATTCAGTAGGTTATGCGAATTCTGGATGCAACTCCAGAAATTTTCGAGGACAGGTCGCTGTATTTGTTCTCTATGAAGTTGCTTGAAGATTCGATCCGAAGAGAGTTTTTCATAGTGAAGCTCGTTTACCGTAGAGCGGCTTACCTACGTTATTTTTATGGGAACAGTGACATTTGAGAGACATTCTTTTAATTAGATTCTTGTGAAACATTTCTATTTGTTTATGATATTTCATGACACGTTGAGTATTTATGCTGCTTTGGACATGTTACTTTGGAGTTTTTCATTTCTCGTTATATTTTCTATTTACTTCTATAATATTACTTGTTTATGTTAGTTTTGTACGTAATCTTATATGATTGTATCTAATTCATTGATGCTTATATGTTAGTCACTTTGATAATGAAATACATTGATTCAACTAGAGAAAGACGCAGAATGAGAGTTGCAGCTGTCGTATGTTTAATGTATGAATATTATAACTCATACATAAAACGCTCCTCTTGAATGACATCCTCATATGTTGGTGACAAATGTGTTGCGGTGTTATGTGTGGGCCACCTAACGAAATTTAGTAATATGTTATGCATGACATGGGCAGTATTCACCGATCTGTTTAAGGAACTACACAGAAATCATGGACTTCATAGCTCACCAGAATGACTTTGTGGGAGGTGTTGGCAATAACTCTATATATTATCGCATGATGAATTAATGTGATCAGCTATTGAGCGATTCCAACACTCCTCCGAAACAATTTACAAATAATTCTCCGTATGGATGAGTGCAATTATCAGTTTTTCTTTACAATTCATAAAACCAATAGATCCTATATTCAAACGGGCCCCAACAGATATTTCACACGATGTGCAGTATATGTCACATTTTAAGATAATTTTTCTTATTTATTATATTCAATTTTCATATAAATATCGTAATTACCTAACCCTTTGTTATCTTTCTGGAACTGGATTGGAGCAATCAATGAAACACACATTGAAGCATGTATTTCAAATAATGAAAAGATTTCATCAGCCGTTGTGGGCCCCCGACCAAGAATGTCATGGCGGTATGCGACTTCAACATGTGTTTTACTTTTACTATGGTCAGTTGGGAGGGCAGTGCACATGACAGATGAATTTTCAAATCTGAAACATCGAATAACAAATACAACTTCTCACAACCACCCAAATGTTCGCTTGAGACCGAACTACTATTCCAATTCTTTTTTTCCTGCAGCATTAATCATTCAATTCACATTTGGTATAAATATTATTTAGTCGATGTTGGGTATCCATTGCAACGAGGGTATCTCAAGCCCTGTTCTAATACGAGACACAAATACCTTATTTTGAGCAAGTTAGCAATGACGCGCGAGACAGAAAAGAAATGTTCGACAAAAGACATTCATCCCTTACACGGTGTTATTAAGAGGACTTTTGGTATTTGAAATAAGAAATGGATTATACTTCACGATATGTCATCTTACACATTTCCCAAACAAATGAAAATTATGATTGTCACGATGGCTCTCCACAATTATATTCGGCAGCAACCTTTCCATAATGATATCAACATTCGTAGGGCGAACGCGGATAATAAACATGTCCCTGCCAAAGTATATAAGTACCGTCTTGGACAGTCTTTGTCACAGACCGAAAATGATGTTCGCGAGACTTGTACTAAGGACAGGGAAGGTGCGAATGAGATAGCAGAGTTGAGGGAACGAATTACAGATGCGATAATTGGAGGGTGATTGGAGTTTTTATCATGCTATTAATTATAATAGTTGTAGAAGAGATTCACTGTTTATTGTATTAGTATTTTATACAATTCACGTTTATTTTTATTCCCTGTATATTTGATATTTGATTGTATTGATTTTATGTTGTTTGTAAGTGTTTTTTTTCCTTTTGCATTTCATTTGATTTTATTTTGATGGATTTTGGAGGTCTATGATGAGACATTTGACCTTATGGGTACTTCTGGATGGTCTGTTTGTCGCTATTGGTTTATGTCACGTGTAAAATCCTAATGAAGGTAACTAACCTCTCTTTTTTTCGGTGCTACGATTTTTTAGATTTTTTGGATAGCTTTTTTCGGTGATATGCATATATAACACACACGAGTTTAGTATTACATGGGTTAAAAGCAACCAAGAACCTTTTTTTATAAGGTTTGTTGTTTTCTTGTAGTGACCGATTCGATGGTGTATATATTGAGTTCTCTGAAAACTCACAGTTGCATAAAACTTTAATTGATTACATGTGTTATGTCTAATGGGATGTTTTTTAAAGCATTCAGGAAATGTGAGCTCAAAAATTTCTGGTACCTTTGCACTACTACTGTGGACTTCAAAGTTCCCTACAAACTTCATGTCAGACACATAACTACGGGAGAGAGCTTTACAGTTGCTCACGAAGAATCACGGAAAACTGTGACTATTTTCAGTTGGTAGATAAGCTTGAGGATTCCACCACCTAGAGTGATTGAGAATAGAGAGTATCCCTAGAGCTTAACTCGTGACATACGCGTCTGTATTTTAAAAATAATATTATCATATTATTCATTATTATTTTAAAAGATTTTTTTTATTTTAGTAATCATGTTACTCACTGTTAAGTGAGATGTCAATCTTTATTTTGTAATGCTCTGTACTGAATTTTTACTTTTAAAGTATAAAATGTATTGGTATGAATGGTTTTATTGCAAACAGCATTACTATGCACGGGAAGGATGGTTATTTGTCCAAAAACAGTTGCAGCACAGCTGTTTTTCAACTGTTACAAACAAACAGACAGTTAACTTATCCGGAGCAGCTTCTACGCAATAGCATCTTCTGATAGCTGATGTGCAGCAGCTTATTATTAAGCTGCAGCTGCCCCAAACAAACCCTAAGTCTCATGAGATGCTTCCCAAACCGCTTATGTCGTCATATAAAGAAAGAAAGTTTCTCCAATCTCTGCGGTCATAGAAATGATCAACCAAGATATGATCATGCGATCATTAATCTTCCACGAGCAATGTTTAGGATTAGGGAACTCAGAAACTGTCTCCTCCTTTTCTACAAATGTAGAAAAGCACAGATTGAGACTATTGAAGTTATACCATTGAGTTTATGATTTGTGATAAAATGAAAACGTTTCAGGGCCGGTTGGACAGAATTCCTCATCTCTTCAGAGCTAATCTTCATGTCGTACTTTGTCATGAGTCATATGCATGTTTAGTGTTGGAAAGAATTCATGGCTGGTTGTGTTGCTTACTGAACGGCGAACGACTAGAAGGTTGGGAAGGACCAAACGAAGAAGGAAGTCTGGAAGGTTAGTCAGTGAGGAACGTTTGGATGGTCGTAGGCTTCTTGCGCACCTCTGTTCGCTCAAGGAGTTTTCTGTGACAATTCAGGTGGACAACACCCTAAGAGGATGTTAATAGGTTCAATTTCGCAGAAACTACTGGATCTTAGATTCTGATAAGCTGGATGCCGACGAGATCGTGGCATAGTGTGATACAATCGTGATAAAAGGTCGTTGGGAAGCAAAGGATCGGAACACGCACAGATGTGAAAACCAGATCGCGGCGTGCAGATCTCTGTCATGCATGCCATCGTGACTGAGCAGCGTGATGATTGCCATCGCAAAGACGTCAATCTACCAAACGCCTGCAGGGAGAAGCTTGAAGGGAGATGCTTCCAAAGATCTAGCTACAAGAAGAAGATTCAGCGGAGGGCCTGCAAAAACTCATAGCTACAGGGAGAGGCCCTAGCGAAGGACAACTAGGATTTGTTTCTTCGCTCTGATACCATAAAGCAAGGTGGAGAAAAGTGCACTTTCTTATTTCAATAAACAAATTAAAACTTTTCCTTATATAATAAGGAAAGACTGGGGCAAGATTAATTATAACTTAAAAAAGAAAACATAACTCAAGAAGAAAAGAAAAATGAAATAATAAGAAGAGAATAAAACTAAGATAGTAAACTAAGAATTCTACAATAATTATGAAAAATATTGATTGAAACCTAAAATCCCTTGAGATCCAAATCATCTCATTCCTCTTCATGGGTAGCAAAGGAGGGCCAACTAGATCAGAAGTATGGTAAAAAACCTAATCAAAAAAGCTGAAATTCCATAAAATCATCTACCACTCAAACCTAGCTGATATTGCTCTTTCTAGGCTAGCAAACCATGGAAATAGAGCAATGTGCGGTGTATTCAAAGGAGAAGGAAGGAAGTGTTTTGAAGTAGTACAACCCGTGTTTTGTTGATCATTTAGCGAAATCAGCCATCGAGCTCCAATTCTTCAATCACAACAAGTCAAATTAAATTAAAAAATGAGTTGAATCAGACAATTTTTCAAGCCATTTGGGGCCTATATCAATTTAGCTTGAATTTTTCATTATTTATTTTTTTTTTAATTTTCTTAGATCATATGTGATAAAAATAAGAGTAATCACATCCGTAATTTAGAGTTATTTTCCTATATAAATAGAATTGTTTATATGAGCTTTAAAATAATTGATTGACAAAAATGACTTATCTGAGGAAGCTAATGATTGATGTTTGTTTCCTCCATTTATCATAAATCGCTCCAACTTGGGTAAATAAATTCACTCTTTTGAAATACTTCAACCTCAACATATCTTCCTCCTTGTCCAATGGATCAAGAAAAAAATCACTAACCCCTCCAAAATGTTTGTCATGGAAATTGATAATAAGAGAGAAGAAAAATCGACCAAAATGCCACAAACTTTGTATGTTTCCATTCAAAGAGTAATTTGCAACAAGAAGAACAACAAGTATTTATCCCACTACGTGGGGCAACCTACATGAATCATTTTTCTCTATTATTTCCAATTAAGTAACAATTTTTCATTTAATTCTAATAGATTAAGATTATTTTTTGTAAAATATGTCGAAGTCTTTTTAGGTCTACTTTTGTCTTTCTTAACATAAGTTGAATCTAAACATCAACTCTCCGAACCACATCAGATGATCGACATTTAATGTGATCAAACCATCTGAGATGACTATCTCTAATCTTGTCTGTCGCCGAAGCTACACCAACTCTTTCACAAATAGATTTGTTGTGCATTGTCTCTAAGTGTCAACTCGGTCATCCACCTAAACATGCTCATGTCAGCAACACTTAACTTTATTTTATGCTTCTCTTTAAAATGCCAACATTATGTACCATAAAGCATTGCAGGCCTCACCACCATCTTATGAAATTTTTCTTAAGTCTAAAAGGTAATTTTCTATCACACAATAGGCTTGATGCATTACTCCACTTCAACAAAGCAGCTAGAATTCTACTAATACTATCCCCATCTATATAACCATCACTTTGAACAATAGACCTGAGATATCTAAAACGTCCACACCTTCTAATGATTTGATCACCCATAGTTATAACTCTATCACTAGAGCTACTACTACTAAAATTACAATTCCTGTATTCATTTTTAGAACTGCTCAAACGAAAGCTTTTAGACTCCAATGTAGACCTCCATAATTCGAATTCCTCCTGAACTTTTTCTTTAGTCTTATCCACAAAAAGTATATCATCAGTGAAAAGCATATAGCAAGGCACATCCTCCCGTAAATGCCCAGTAAGAGCATCCATAACTAAAGCAAAAAATATAGGCTTAAAGTCGATGCCCGATGTGATCCAACTAAAATAGAAAAATACTTGGTCAAACCTCATTCTGTATGAACACAAGTAACAGCGCTAGTATACATATCTTTAATGAATTTAATATAAGCCATATCAACACTTTTTTTCTCTAGAACTCTTCAAAGGACTTGTTTTGGAACCTTATCATAAGTATTTTTCTAAATCAATAGAAATCATATGTAGATAAGGTAGATGGTTGGATGAATTACTAAGAAAAGTGTTTGTCCATCTAGAAGTATAATAACACAAACAATATTACCATCACATATTGAAATTTGTTGTCATTTGCATTGACGTGGAAGTGCTTGAAATTTGAGAAAATTGCCTTCCAAGAATGGCATGAGCATAACTAAAAAGATTATTGATGGCTCATGTTTCTCCCATTGGCTACAAATATGAGTTAAGATATTGATGATGGAAACTAAGACTAAGATAGAAGAATTGCATACAACAATACAAAATGAAATATTGTAATTTACTGCCTTGCAAATTTAGTGGGAGGAAGACCATTTTTATGAAGTATATTGCAATATTTGATGAGACTTTATGCAAAAAGCATCCTAAGGAAGAACTCAAAAATCATAACCATTGAAGAGAATAATCAAACAAATAGAAGGCCCGAAAGAAGAAGGTTTCTTTGATAAGATGACAAAGCAAGAACTTAGCAATTCTAAAAACTCAAAAGAGAACAAAGAAAATGCTGAGAATAGTATTGTCAGCCATCATTCCTGATTGAACAAGTTGGAGGACGAATGATGGCTAGAGATAAATTTGGTAAAAAGAAAAACTTGTTCCGTTTATAGCAAAAAATCAAATCAATGGTAAAAGGCCTACATTGGAGAAGTCCATTCCAGTTGTCTCTAAGGTATGGAAACGTGGGCCTGCAGCAAGGAGATGCGGTTGCAGGGAGATGAGGAGATGCGGGCCTGAAGAAATTGGAGAGGAGTGGCTGATTCTTGATGTCTCTTTCTGAGTATGGTAACATGAGGAGTTGCTTCTCCTACTGCTACAGAGAAAGGATGCTAGTAGAAGAGGGCCTTCAACAGAGGTTCCAGGTTCCAAGAAAGAGCAGTTTCCTGACTGCAGAAAAGTCCTCTGGAGGAGGGCCTGTAGCATGGGATTCCCGCTGCAGGGAGAATTCCATAGAGGGCCTGCAACCTAAACAAAGAGTGTTGGTTGCAGGAAAGAGGAGATTTTCGGCAGCCTGCCGGGTTCCAACTGATATTTGGGTTGTCGCTATGGAAAGGCGGTAACAAAAAGAAAACCTGTGCAGCCGCTTTGGCATAAGCGGGAGATAGTGAAAGCTTACAAGGATATATAACTTAAGAGAAAATCCAATGGAGAAAGCCCAGATAGAAAGTCCTAGTGATGACAAGGAAGCACTAAAGGAAGCACTATCGCCTTCAAGAAGATCCACAACTGAGAGGACGGATCACCTTCAGGAATGGAATGTCTGTAGCTAAGAAGCCTCAACAGGTAACAAGAAACTAATCCTCAACAAAAACGGTAGCCAAGATTAGATTTCAAAGGTCGCGTGTAACACCTAATTTTGAGAAACAAATGATTTTGGCAACTTTAAAATATATCTCAACTTTCACATTTCCCGAAATTTGACCGAAACAATTTTAAAAGTTGCTACACGTTAAATCCGTTGATTTGCTATATATCACTATACATTAATTGAAAATGTATAGGGAGATATAAATTGTTACCAAGCATAAGCTCAAATAACCTTAATTAATCATCTAATTAAACCCTTAATCTCAGTTCACTGTTCTCAGTCGAAATTCCCTGCACATAACTGTGCATGCGTCGGTCTGATAGATCGAACGACTAAGGGACCATAGATAAATGATGCATTCCATTCATTTCCCCTCTCTTTGATTTCGATTTCTCATGCCTGGAAGAGCTCTGGCGATCCGACATTGTAGTAGTCCTAGCCGCGCGACTGGTTGGGAGTCGTAGCTCGCAGCTTGAAGTTTCACGGAAATTTTGGAAAGAAGAAGCTCCATTTTTATGATATTTCAAGCATTCCTTTCTTTACTCATTTTGACGTTTGCCACAAATCAGTGCAATTTTTTGTTTCCAGTCATTGTAGTGAGGAGAGCTTGTGTAGAGACTACAAACTCAGTTTATGGACTTCCGTATGGACAATTAGCAGGAAATCATTGAAGTCAAGATGAGAGAAGGTTAGGGGTAGGGTTTTTAACGATTCAGATTTGAGCTAAGTTGAGCTCAACTCAAAATCAGCTTCAAAAAAAATTCAATCCAAAATTTTGGCTCGTAACTCGGCTCGTTTATTTTGATCTGATCACGATCTAAGTCAAAACTCGAATCAATTTTCGAGCGATTAATGATCGTCAAGTTAAATTCACTAAATTTGCAATCCTAACAGTAATAAGATTTTAACAATCTGATTTCGAGCCGAACTGGGGTTTGCTCGAAAAAAATTTGATCCAAAATTTTGGCTCGTAACTCGGCTCGTTTATTTAAATCTTATCTCAATCCAAGCCAACATTTGAATCAATTTTCGAGCAATTAATGATCTTCGAGCTAAATTCATAGCATGAGTTAGGGAGAAGAAAGAGATGATTTGATGTAATTTGTATGAAGAATTCATGCAGAGAAGCCCATTTGATGTGAAAAATTATGTTAATGGTAAATCACGATCTAAGCCAAGAATTTATGAAAATCCTAGAGGTTTGTGAATTTCAAGTTGACGGCGAGCTCGAGGCGAGCTTGGGGCAACTCATTGTAGGGTTGTTTCATCAATTCAGGTAAAATAATCATGTGTTAACTTAAGAAAAATAACTCTGTATTTTTTCATGTCATCATTATTGACACTATTGCATTTATAATTTTCTACATAGTGTGGATGAAAACGTGCATTGATTATATGAATGCAAACTTGATTTTTCTCTAACGATATATATGATTTTACTCTGATATGAATATAATGAATATGTTTATGAAATTATTGCTTGTAATTATTCGTTTACAATGTTTCATGCATACGATGCATAAGATGAATAGTTGTTATGGGAATTATGATTTAAGAAATATCACAAATGATGTTTTAGAAAACATATTACATGAATACTTGCAAGTACAGATAATATGGAACAATGGGATTCTCAAGTCTCGGCATTCAAACGGAGACAAAACTACTAGAACCGTTGAGAACATACTGAGACGAAATGTAGAGAACCGCCAGTACCAGGGGGTTATTGATAATTGTTATGTTAGGAGGGATCAAACCTTTATCAAAGGTTTATATAACCTTCAGGCTAAGTGATGACTCATGATATGACATTCATGGAAATAGTTGAGTTTTATATAATTACAAGTGACATTTTTATGATTACATTTATGACTTATGAATAAGCATTATGATTAGATATGAATGAATAAAATACATATTTACACAGTAGTCATGATTCTCTACATTCCTACATTTTTTTTACATGTTTTATATAATTATAGCATATTGTAGCATATGTTGTAGATATGTACAAGAGTTACATATGAATAAGCATGCACATTTTTTTCCTTCTATAAAATCTTATTTTAGTATTTTTTAGCTCACTTTACGTTGTTTACTTTCAAGAAAGGTAAAAAAACACCAAGGCAAGTAGCCTAGTTTGACGTGTACAACTTTTGCATTTCATAATTTTAAGAGATTGTACAATTTTTTTGATACGTCCTTTTATTATTTTAGATTTAGCAGCTCTATATATATGTTTTAATGATATGATTTTCATGCTTTCAACTATATGAATGAATTATAAAATGAAATGAAACAAGTATGATTGTGTCGATTTAGTAGACTGATTATTGACCCACTAGATATTGATGAAAATTTATTCTGACTCAATCGTCCGCCTCAGTCACACCACAGTTTACCCTCAGGGGGAGCAGTTGGGATGTGACAGAAAGTGGCATCAGAGAGTTTATTGGATGAAACTAATGATAGAAGAGTGTTGGATTTAGAAGTAAGAAAATCAATTATGAATTGATTTATACGAAGCTAAAAAATAATGGATTTGGGGTAGGTAACCAATATAACTTAAGGTACCATGCATGCACAACATAACTATTATATAATAAATTATATTGAATAATAAATTGTGTCAATATGGATAAATATGTCTGAATAAAAATTAAAAAGTATTGATAACCAGACTCATAGGCCAAATGCAAAGAAAGAAGTAGAAGCTAGAAATACCTTGATCAAAAATGATATGCAAAACATGGCAAATGAAGAATCTAGAGTCATTGAGTTATAGGGCATTTTTCAGTTGATATAGCAAGTGGTTGACAAAATAGCTAACATTGAAAAATCTTCTACCAAAATAGGGCACATATTTGAAGATAATACATGAGTTGATCGACATTTGAAGAACTTTCAGACATACAAGCCACCTACATTAAAGAATTCTAGTGACGCTACAGTTGTTGAAGATTGGCTATTAAAGATCAATAAATTTTGGATTGTATGATTTGTTGAGAGAACAAAAGAGTCGTGCTAGCCACAGGCATGGCAAAAAATATTGGCACAAACACCATAGAGAGAAATTTGGGCAAACTCTTCCACAAATTCAATGAAATAAATTTGTTAAGTCTTTAAAGATTGGATTATTTCACCTTTAGTCATATTAACACTGCACGATAAATTCTTCAATATGACTCAAAAGTCCAAATCAATTATGCACTATGATGCAAAATTTACTTTTCTCTCCATACATGCACCTCACTATGTCAGTACCCCAAAAGAGAAACTCCACAGAATCCTACGTGGCCATCGAGATCAGTTGAGATTAACTTTGGCGCCATTTGAAATAAATAATTTCTCAGTATTAGTAGAAAAAGTCAATAAATTTGGAAATGAGCTGAATTTTTTCAGTTAGTGATGACAATATGAGGCAAGCAAATAAAAAATTATGGCAAAATAGAAGAACCCCATAGCAAGAAATTTAAATCTGAAGGTAATAGGCAGAAGCAAACTTAGTCGGAAAGGCATATTTGCGAAATATGAGAAAAATGTTGAAAGAAACATCTTGAGCAGAGCTTGATTGGTTCGGAAAATTGCTATAAATGTGGATAGCGAGGTCCGCATGAATAAAAGAGGTCCAACATTTAAAGGATAGGGGCAGTGAAGGAATTTTTTGGAAGGTAGTCGGTCCAGAAAAACTCAATTTTTTGGAAAAGCCTTCAACTCAAGTCAAGGGTGAAAGCTTAGAGCGCTGAAATGAGCAACCACTAAAGGCTAGAATTTTGTAATTATCCCTCAAGAAGCTAAAGAATCTGAAGAACTGATCAAAGAGTCAAAGAGACAGAAAAAATCAATATCGTTTTTTGGGACCAGAGCATTTGATTATTAGGGCACATCATTAACCAATAAGGAATGTCAGTGGAACCACAAAAAGTGAAAGAAATCGTAGAATGGCCTAAGAATCTTACAAGGATACATAATTTTTTCGGTTTAGTCAAAAAATTCGTTAAGAGATTTTGGCAAATAGTATTTTCATTGTACAATTAATGAGAAAGAACATGACATTTGAGTGGAATGAAGAATGCGAAGACGATTTTCTAGAACTAAAGAAAAATTGACTATTGCAATAATATTAGTTATTTCAACAGAAAAAGAAAGATTCCAAATTTACAATGATGCATCCTCTAGAGGCTTGAGATGTGTTCTAATACAAAATAAATGAGCAATAACCTATGCATAAACTAAATTGAAGAAGCGTGAAAGAAACTAACCAACGCATGATCCGGAGTTATTTGTTGTGATATTTGCTCTCAAAATTTGGAGACACTACTTGTATGGAGTGAGGTGCGAAATCTTCACCGATCATCAGAGTTTGAAGTATAATTTTACACAAAAAAAGGTTAAATCTATGGTAGAGGAGATGGCTAGAGTTATTCAAAGACTATGATCTGGATATATAATATTGTCATTACTGAGCAAATATAGTTGATGATGCTTTGGCTGTAAATCTACATGTAGTGCAAGCTAGATTATTTATCGAGAGATGGAATCGATTAAAGAAATTGATGCCTGCAATTGAAAGTCAAAAGACCAGGAGATAGTTGGTATTTGCATTAATTGATCATGCAACCAACTCATATAGATAGAATCAAAGCTGCTAGAGAGTTAACAGTGAATATCTGAAACTCCTGAAATAACTTCAATCATGAAAGAGGTTATAACTGTTGATGAAGATGGCATTATCATAAACAAGATATAATGAGTATATGTTGATTCTGATTTGAAATAGGAAATTCTACATGACGTTCGTCATTTAGGCTACACAACTCATCCAAGCATCGCTAAAATGTACAATGATTTGAAATTAATCTTTTGGTGACCAGGTTTGAAGAAAATTGTTATGGAATATGTGTTAAAGTGTCAGGTTCATCAGATTATAAAGACTGATCATCAAATATCTAATGAATTGCTACAATCATTGCCTATACCTGAATGTAAGTGAGAAGATAATTCTATGAATTTTGTTATGGGATTTCCCATGTCTAGGTGGGGTCACGATAGTATTTGGGTCATTATTGACAGACAAATAAAGTCAGCTTAGTTTTTGCCAACCAAAGAGATAGATTCAGTTGAAAAGTTAGTCAGATTGTACGTCAAAAAAATTATCAAATTGCATGGTGTTCATAAGGTTATCGTTTCTGACAGAGATGGAAGATTCACGTCCAGATTGTGGAAAGGTATTCAAGAAGGTTTGGGTACGCATTTGCATTTTAGCACGGCATTTCATTCACAAACCAACGAACAATCATAAAGATTAATTTAGGTATTAGAAGATCTATTGAGGCTTTGTGTCTTGACTTTAGAGATAAATGGGAAAATCACATTCCGATGATCGAGTTAGCATACAATAATTGCTATCAATCCAATATAAAAATAGCTCCCTCTAAAGCACTATAAGGCAAGAAGTGCAGAACTCCACTAAGTTTGGTTGAAGTGGGCGAATGTAAAAAGAATAGATCTTGAGTTAGTCGATGAAGCCATAGAGAAATTTAGATTAAGCAGAGACGGACTGAAAGCAGCACAGAATCAATAACAGAAATATTATGACCAAAAGCTCCAAGTTGTAGAAATTAAATTTAGCGATTGTATTGTTAAAAGTCGGTCCAATGATGCAGTCTGATTTGCTCAGAAAAACAAGTTGAGTCTTAGATATATCGGTCATTTCGAAATTATAGAAATGATTGGTCGAGTTGTTTACCAGCAAGTTTTACCAAATGATATGTCAAACATCCATGATGAATTTCAAATTTCAAAGTTGAGGAAATGAATTTCAAATTCAGGCCAGAGAATTTCACTTGAAGATATTAAAGTGCAAAAAAATTTAACTTATATTAAAGAGTCTAGAAAAAATTTTAAAAGTTGAAGAATAGACAAATTCTTTTGTTAAGATAAAGTGAAAGAACAGGCCTAAAAAAGAAGCTATATGGAAAAAAAGATGAAGAAAGGAGACAAATATATCCCTTTCTATTCAAGTAAAATTTGAAATTTAAAGAACAAAATTTTTATAAAGAGAAGAGAGCTATAACACCAAATTTTGATAAACAGGTAGATTTTTGGCAATGTTAAAATATACCCCAATCTTCACACTCACCAAAATTTGATCCAAGCAATTTTTAAAAAATTATACATGTCACGACTATTAATTTGATATATAGCACTATGCATGAAAAGTAAATGTATGGAAAGATGCAAATTGATACAAGTACAAGCTTAATTAACCTTAATTAATCATCTAATTAAATCCTTAATTAATCAACAAATTAAATCTATAATCCCAGTTCATTGTTTCAAGCCGACATTCCCCACACCTAACTGCGCATGCGTTGATTGAACAGCTAAGAAATTAAGTGGCCTTTCATAAATATTCCATTCCCTTCATTTCCCTTCTCCTTGTTTCGGTTCCACGCGCCTGAAGAAGCTCGTGCGATCCAAGACTATAGCAGGCGTAGACACATGACCCGCAGGAAGCTGCAGCTCAAAACTTTCTAGGGAGATTCTGATAAAGATGAACTCCATTTTTATGATGCTTTGTGCACTCATTTAATTCCTTAAATTACCATTTTGACGTTTGCAATGAATTGGAACACTTTTTCATTTTAGGTCGCTATGCTGAGAGGTGAGCTCGTGTCGAAGACTACAAACTTGGTTTCCGGGCTTTCATATGGACAATTAGCAAAAAATCAACAAAGTCAAGGGAATGAGGGAAGGTTAAGGGGAGGAAGAGATGATTTGAAATAATTTGTAGGGGAATTCATGTAGAGAAGCCCAATTAAGGTAAGAAAATTATGTTTGTGGTTAAATCACGATATAAGCCAAGAATTTATGAAAACCATCGAAATTTGTGAATTCCAGATTGTTTACACCTGACGGTGAGTTTGAGGTAATCTTGAGAAAACTCATCGTATGACTGCTCCGTCAATTCAGGTGAAATAATTTTAACCTAACTGAAGAAAAATAACTCCGTAGGTTTTCATGTGATTATATGATACTATTCATTTAAAATTTAATGCATATTGTGAATGAATATCTACATTAATTGTATGAATGCAAATTTGATTTGTCCCTTACGATCCATGATTTTACTATGTTATCAATTTGATGAATATGTTTAAAAAATTATTGTAAGTATTTGTTTATTATGATTCATGCATATGATATATGAAATGTCTATGATGAATACTTATTACAGAAATTATGATTTAAAAAATATCATGAGTGATGTAATAGATAAACTATTACATGAATACTTATAAGTACGAATGATAGAAATGATGGGATTCTTGACTCCTAGTATTCAAACAAAAATGAAACTTCAAAAACCATTAGGATACAGAGCAAAACGTAGGGAATCGTTGGTATCAAAGGGTTATTAAAAACTAAAATATTGGGAGAGACCTAATATTTATCAATAGTTTATATAGCCTTTGAGTTGGGTGACGACCGATGACGTGATATGATAAGAAAATAGTTGAGGCATATGCAATTACAAATGGCATTCCTATGATTAGATTTATGATCCCAATGAATATGTTCATGTTACACATATATGACTGAAATACATAGTTTACACAATAATCATGAGTCTTTGCATTATATATCTTTTTTTTACATATTTTGTATAATTATAGCATGTTTTGACATGTGTTGTGGGCATGTACATGGATTACACATGACCATAAATGTTTTTTCTGTCTATAAAATCTTATTTTAGTCTTGATTATTTCGCTGAGTTTGTTATTGACTTTTAAGGAAGGGTAATGAGCACCGAAACGAGCAGCTATGCATAACGTGTACAGTTTTTGCAGTTCATAGTTATTGGAGCTTCTACAAACTTTTGAGTGTTAAGTTTTATTATTTTGAATTTAACAGCTTTGTATATATGTTTTGATAATATGATTTTCATGTTTTCAAGAATGTGAATGAATTATGAAATGAAATGAATCACGTACATTTACGGTGAATTTGTTACACTGATTTTTTTATATACTAGGTCCTAATTTTACAAGTCATGACGGTTGCCAGTAAGATTTTGATCTAACCGAATCGTCCGCCTATGTCGCACCGCCGTTAACCTTTAAAAGAGGCCAGTTGGGGTGTGACATCACAATGTACAGGAATTCAAGTAACAAGGCTTGGCCAAAGCAAGAAGGAAAGTAAGATCTACAGCAAACGAGATCCTGGAACAACAGAAAGCAGGAGCTAGTGCAGAGAAGGGCCTGCGACTAGCTGGCAACTGCAGGGAGGATAGTGGCACTGGTCGGCAATTGGAGAGGCTCCAAAGACTGAAATAAGATAAAGGGTTTGCTCCATAGGTTGAAATCTTGGTCCCATAGTTTGTCATCTCCAAGGGTGTTTAGGATTGCTCCTAATTGACTGCAGTGGTAAGAGTTGAGTTGATGTTTCAAGGCAGGCTTCCATTTCTGAGGTTGTTGTTGCTTGTTGCCACTGCTTCTACTTGTTGCCACTGCTTCTGCTGTTGCTGCTACTGAAGGAAGAGTCTGCCAGAGGAGAGGCAAGAAGTAAGGAATTTTCAGACTGCAGGGAAAATTTCAAAGAAGAGCCTGCAACAGGCCTAATTCAGGCTGCAAGTCGAATTTCGAATGAGAGGCCTGCAGTAGAGAGAATTTCTGCTGCATGAAAGAGCGGAGAAAGGAAGTTCCAGCTGACTGCAAGAAGGAGATTCAGCCAGCAGAAGGAGATCCGACCGGCAGGGTTGACTGCAGGAAGAAGATTGAGCATTAACGAGATCCTTCTGGGAATTTCAGCAGTAAGGAGACCCTGCAGCAGGTGTTGAAGAGGCCAGCAGAAGGATCTCGCTCAAAAACAGAAGCAGAGGGATCTGGCTGCAAAAATTTCAATAGAAGTATCTGGCTAAAATTGCAGGGAAGTACGGCAAAAAATGTAGAAGGATCTTGCTGGTAGTACAAGGATTTGGCTGGCACAAAGGAGAAATCCGTCTCTAAGAAAGGAAGTCCATCTCAAGCAGAAGGAAAGTTCAGAATTTCTGCAGCAGGAGGTCCAAAGTTCATAATTTATGCAGCAGAAGGAGGAGACCTGGATGCTAGGGTTTGATCTAAGCTTTGATAACATATACAAATTACATGGGGAGGAAAAATTGCCTCCTTTATTATTCACAGATAGGGCATATATAAGGAAACCAATACCTCCTTATTTACAAACATACCAAACATATCTAACCAGAATTAGAAAGAAATAATTTTGAATAAAAAATAGAACAACATAAAATAGGAAGAGAAAAAATCAATTAAAGGTTTCCTAAGATGCACAAATTAAATCCTCCAAGACTTGGAGGTGATGGCCAGTCCACATGAGAGGTAAAAATGAAAAGAACCAAATCTTCTCAGATTTTCACAGTAAGGAATTGTGCAAGTCGGGCAAGTCCATCTGCAAGCAGGAGCAAGCAACACTAGCAAGGGAGCAATCAAATGGGAGTAGTGCAGACATAAAGCAAAGCAAACTTGAGTAATGTGTGCATAGGTTTAAACAAGTGGTGTGAGAGCACGACAACAGGCGTGCGTAAGTGACAGTAAATAACAAGCAAACCTAGCATGGGCGTACGCAAAGCAACAACATGATAGCTAGCAAGTCGGTACAGAGCAGGCATAATTGATCACGAGTAGCAGAAACATAGTGGTGATGAAGGATGACTGCGAGCTTTTGCGTGAGTCAAGCAGCTAAGTGAACAAGGATATGTGTGAGAAAGCAAGCGGAGGCATACATGACGAGAATAATAGGGGAGGGAGAGGGGAGAGATTACAGTAGATTTAACCACTCTGACGCTATTGAATAGGGGAAAACTTTCTTATATATCATTGATTGAGACAAGGTCCTATATAGAAAAATTGGGTGAATACAATATATATAAAATAAAGCGAAAAATATATAAGATAAGAATATATATAGAGAATAACTTAATTGGCATATTAAATATTTCATATAATACTATTTTCAATCTCATAATTTCCAACATTAGTAATCCTAAATCAAGAGATACTAGAAGATAAAGTGGTCTATATCATTAAAATCAAAATGCTGCATTAAATAATTTCTTATCTTAAAGCAGAGAAATATATGCGATTGAATGCCAAAGCAAAAATCAGAGATGGGAGAGAGAAAACATCTAAAGAATTCAAATAACGTGAAATGGCAAGATCACATACCAACCGATCGCATGCATCATGCAATGTCTTTGTTTTCGTGGCAACAGATTGTTGAAGTGTCTGTAGTTCATTAAATAAATTAAGGGTCTCATCCACCTGCATAAGGCTTAAGAAAAATAGTAAACACCTACACAAGCAATAAATATATTTCATCTAAGAACTTTACAGGTGATTAAAAAATCCATTTATAAGATAAAGCATATTAAAGGATTTTAGTTTATCATCGCATCATCAAAATCTAAGCTTAAAGTTTCACATCTCCAACAGTTGAGACATTTTATTATTTAAATTTCAATTATCCGAAAGTCTCCCTTGCGAAAAGAAGCAAGCAGTGTCAATTTCAGCTTTATAGACATATATAAGTGGTAATTTAATAAAAAAATTGCTCAGGTTCTCAACTAGATTCAACAACTCTGTTTCCACATCATTGCTCTTTCAGTAAACAGCATAGCACATTATTCAAGCATAAATAACTTTCAACAATTCAAAGTCACATTTATAAGGTGGGCTG
This sequence comes from Phalaenopsis hybrid cultivar, assembly GCA_002079205.1. NCBI lineage: Eukaryota > Viridiplantae > Streptophyta > Magnoliopsida > Asparagales > Orchidaceae > Phalaenopsis > Phalaenopsis hybrid cultivar. The sequence continues at coordinate 64,883 of JXCR01140810.1, forward strand.
TACAAAAAAAGAATAGGTTAAGAATGGTAAGTCAAGCACATAAGTAAAAAACGTACAAAAAGAACAAGTTTTCAGCTGCCGCATGAGCGTCATACTGGTCTAAGGGAGAATCAAGATAAGAAGTAAATCACTCTAATTTAAATTGTCATCTTAGGAAAACAAATCTAAAATAGCTAAGTTACAAGAGAAAATAATTAGATGTCACAATAGTAATGCATGAAATTTGCATCAATAAAAGTTTATTCATTAAGGACTCAGTCAAGGCTGAGATGATTACCGTAAATTGATAAAACGAGAGACTCGCATATTTCCTGAGAAACCAAATCCTTTAGTTTAAACGTTTATTTTAGGCTTGAATTATGACTACAGCTATCAATGAAGAAGCTGAAATTAAGCAAGTCTCTGCAGAATCCAAAACTATGGTAAAAAGAAATAAATTGATTCAAGCACCCATTTAGATGTTAATGTGTTGATAGAAAGTACCCAGAATTGAACAATGATCACAAGAGAAAAATCCATTTTAACAGTTCTGATACTCCAGCTGACGATGTTCTGTTATATTTAGTCTTTGTAACTAGACCCAGAAATATAAATTCATTATCACCTACAGTTTGACGCGGAAGCATAATTGCTTCCATAAGATTCCACAGAATTGTGGGGCAGCTGAATTCTGCGATCCCCACAAGACTCTCCAACCAGAAATTGCCGTTCCCATAATCCTAAGCTTATGATTTCTGATTTTAGCCTTTTTTTTTTTTCTTCTTTTTTACTTCTTTCCTATATTCTTATTTCTAATTAGGGTATTTCCAATTGGGAGACTACTTATATATTATGTTTTCCTATTTTAAGGCCTTAACTTTTTGTTTTTGGTGTTTTGAAATAATGTATTATCTGATTTGTGATTTAAAGAATATTCTATCCTTCTCTTTTGCAAGTGGTGTATGTATCTTGCACGTAAATAGGCGGTGAAATCTCCTCACCGTTTTCTCATTCGAGCTGCTGTGTTCAGCAGGGGCTGCCGCCGGACTCACCGAATCTGCTGTAATACAGTAGATTTCGCTGCTTATCTCCTCCAAACACCACTGGCCGCACCTATCCTCAAACTCATACCCTTCCACAACTACCTCCCCGCAAATCCACCTCCAAAATACCTTCTAGAAGCCCTAAGAAGATATTATCCGGTATTAGAGCCCTACAAATAATAAGATTTTAGGGATTTGTCTTTCTTGCACTAAAACCAAAATTTCAAAAAAGAATCTCGCCATAGCCAAACATTTTTACCACAATTCTTAGCCCTAAGCAAAAAATTTTCAAATCCAACATTCCTATCTCCACCAAAATTTCTCCTTATATCTACACCCAAACCTAAGCCCCGATCAACCTTGATTCGCAATCTTACTATATCAGCAAGAAACCAATCTTACTATATCAGCAAGAAACTTGATTAGAAGGAAAAAACATCATGTCTCCTAGGAGAAATTCACAAGGTGTTTGAAAGCTTATTATGTAAAATATGCAGCAGAAAATTCTCCATATGCAACAGAGGTTTGGCGCCATCGAGAAGAGATGATGCGGTGAGGTCAACCAAAGCCACAACGGTGAATCACCAGATCGAGATGAGGAAGTGAATCCATTCCACCATGTAGTTTTCAGAGATGATGAGCTAATACCCTGGCAATTTGGCATGGAATATATGGGAAGTGAGGAACTTGGAGTAAATGTGGATTTACCGGCCACATAGATCCGGATGAATGTATCGGGTGGTTTCAGACAATGAAACAAATATTCAAGTATAAGAACACCCCACCAGACAGAAGAGTCAAATCAACCACAATTAAGTTAAGGAAAAGTGTTTCCTTATGATAAGAGAATGTGAAGCATCTTCGACAGCAGGAAAATAATGGTAAGATTACTACATGTCCTATAATGAAATGAGAGATGCAATGCAAATATCTTCCCTTGCATGCCAGTAGGATATGTTCATAAGACTCAATCATTTGCGCCAGAGAGATTCTACTGTGGAGGAGTATACAATCGAGTTCGAGCAACTTATATTGAAGTGTGACTGGTGTAGCGCAATGAGAATACCATAGCTTGATATCAATAAGAGGAAAGAGATCATCCATTGACATATGGTACAGTTGCAGTTCTATTGGACGTTAAAAGATTTCCAGGCTCTAGCACTGAAAGTGGATAAACAACCCAACAGTATCAAGTCCACAACACCCTCCAAATAGTTCAACCATCAGATTAAGCAGCAATAATAGACCCACTAGAGCACCCAAGCCAATCCAAACAGAGGACCCCGTACAGAATGGAGAAAAAGTGCAGCCCCGGGCACTCCCAAATCCATCCCAACCAAGGTTTTGGTCGTATGGCACCCGATTGACCAATTATGGGAGAGATTTCTTTCACTAAACAGTGAGAAGTTGAAATAACAGGCAGTGACATGGGAGAGGATGAAGACTTAAGAGAAGAAAATCAACTTCCAGTCGATAAATAAGAGACACTAGTGATTCAAGCTAAACCCACGAGACTTTAGTTGGATTAGCATTGCTTGTTCTAGAAAATAGTGAGTCTAAGAAGTTGATATCTGAAAGTTGTAACTCTTGTTGAGAGTCGTTGGATATCTTAATAAACAGTTTATCTCTTGCGTGGTTATCACTGAGAGTGGTCCAACTTGTCATGGATTTCAATACTGAGTTAGTTCCTCAAAACAAAATTGTTTAGAGGATGTGCCCAACCAAGCATGAGAACTGGGAGAAGCATATTACATATTTAATGGCTCAAGACTTTGTTCGTGAGAAGGCCGCTAAGTGCGGTTGTGCCAAAAAAGAATATATATTATTCTATCAAGATAGTCCCTGTAATGATGAATGTGTTTCAAAGTTACCTAAAATAAGTGTGACCAAAAGTTTTATAGTAGAGTTGCCTCAAACATAGCAAGAATTTTGTTATTAGTGTTATAAACCATTTCTTCTGGATAACATATTTTGTTCCATGCCACAAGAAAATAGACACATCACATCTTGAAAATTTATACTTCAAGGGGAGTAGTTCATCTTCAAGGTGTTCCAAGAAGCATTACTTTAGACAGAGATGTGAAATTACTTGGCCACTTTTAGTGGGCTTTGTTAGGTGCGTTAGGCACAAAATTTCAGTTCAGTTGTACACCCACGGATAGATGACCAGAAGTGGTGAACTGCAGCTCTAAAAATCCTTTTAGTTGCTTTATGGGAAGAGCATCCGATAGTAGGATTTAGGTCCCTCCAAAGAAGAAAAAGAAACCTCTCCTACCTAGGGAGAATGATGCAGAAGCTCAATTGCCTCCACATGATTCCACGGAATCGTAAAACGGCTGAATTTCACGATCCCCACATAACTACAGAATCGAAAATCACAGTTCACGCAATCCTAGGCTCCCAATTTCTGAATTTACCCTTATTTTCTTCTCCTAATTTATTTCCATGTTTTTATTCCTAATTAAGATTTTTTCACGTGGGAGGCTATTTATATGTTTTTTCCCTGCTTTGGGGGCTTAGCTTTTGTTTTTGGTGTTTTGAAAGATTTTATTCTCTGATTTGTGGTCTAAGGAATACAGCATCGTTTCCTTTTGCAAGCGGTGTGTTTGTATATTGCTTAGGAACAAGTGGTGGAACCTCCTTACCATCCATATCTAGCAGTTTCCAAGTTCAAGCAGCTGTTTCCAGCCGGGACAGCCGCTGAACGCACCGAACCTGCAGTCTTACAACAGATTTCGCTGCTTATCTCCCTCTAAATGCCGCCATCCACCATTATCATCCTTCTCGTACCCTTCCACAACTATCTCTCTGCAAATCCACCTCCAAAATACCTCCTAAGAGCCCTAGAACGGTATCACTGTTAATTTTACATTGTTGACACTACTTCATTTAGAATGGAATATACTCAATTTTTTACTTTCAATAGAAAGATATGGGCGATTTTTCTTTTTCTGCTTGCACTAGACTGAATTTTACTTTCCTAGTATTTCAAAAAAATACGTAGCAAAGAGTATAGTTGCAATTACTAAGACAAGAAACTATTAAATGGCAAAATTACTATGAAAAAAAGAACATGGAACAAACTTGTTCAAGTATTCCATCACATATCTGAATGTGTTCCGTTAATGTGTTGACATAGAGACGATATTTCTCCTCCGTCTGTCACAAAAACCATTAACCAGTACCAGATTAAATATCATGACTGAAAACTCATAATTCTCTTTAACTAACAGAGAGATGATAACATCAGTACAGACCTCTGACTTCATAGAGGACTCCAAATCTGTAAACCATTTGTAGAACTGCNAAAATTGTTGTGCACTGTTGTCAAAACAATGAACCAGGGATTTAGTTAATCTAAAATATGCATTCTAAAGAGTGAAGCAAAATACAAAGTAAAGCGCCTTCATTACAATCAGTGAAAAGAAGTTAGCATGGTTAGTAGAACTTAACACGTAAACTATGGGAAAAAAATAATAACAACAATAAACAAAGCTCTACAAAATGAATCGTATCCAACCACAAAACGATTTAGAAAAATGCAAACAACTAAAGACAAGAATAAATTGGCACATAAATAATAGTCTAAATATATTCTAATGAGTTAACCAACAAATTAATTATTTTTACGTTAATTTTTTCCTTTATTTCTTTTATCTTGTCATAAAACCTACTTTACTTAAGTTCTAACAAGAAATAAAATTATAGTTTATTTTATTAAGTGTTTATTATATGTTAAGATTTTGCTTGCAAAAAAAGGGTGTCAGCAAGGAAGCGAAGCAGAGAATGTTCACGAAGAGGGCGGATGGACCGAGGCAGTGGGAGATAACAGACTGTGTCAACAAGTGCAGCATCAACTAAAGAGTCAAGATCATAGAGGTGTGCTGGCAGAGAGGACTCAAGGGATATGGGTGAATGTAATTATTTAATTATGAAATCTTAATATTATTTAATATTAGTTAATCTAAAATGATATGACTTGTTTCAAGACAAAATCAATTAGTCAAGTGAATTTATTGAAAATAGTTAATTTTCACAAAATTAATAACTAATTTTTCTTTTTTGCGTAAACAAATAAATTTTAATAGTTATAAAAAAGGGGTAGGACAGGAGTATTGAGATGGTTCAATTGAGGTGTAAGAGTACAAGAAGGAAACAATGAAGGAGAGCAAGGTGAAGAAAGATACCGAGTGAGCAAGGGTTGTTCGCTTGCAGGTGACCGTGCTTGTGAAAGGAGAAATGCAGTGCCAATGGCAAGGTTTTAAGAGCAGTGTAATTATGTTATTTAGATTGTATTATATAAAATATGTTTTGAGTATTTTAAACAAAAAATTACCTCAATCAAACATGTTTATATTCAAATCAAAACATAAAATTAAAAAAAAAATATCCCAAATGACCCCTAAGCTTACCAATTGTATCTTTCAGATGAAATTGCGTCATACACTAGGTTTTATGTCATTTAGATTGATGCATGCAAACTCACAGGAATGACCCCTAAGCATGTCCTCATTTTATGTCACATTTGGTTACAATGTAACATAAAATGTTTATTACTAATTGATATTCAATGAAGCAATGAATGAAAAGAAAATGAGATATAGATGTACGCTTGTTTATGCATATTGAAAGATAGAAATTACCCCTTTATAGTACTAGCTGAGGATGATAATGTGCTCACAAGTTGATCACTTTACCTTCCACCTCTGATAATAATAGCAAACATAAACTATGCTCTACTTTATTGATCAAAAACGTAACAACTAAAAATGATTTGAGTATCTAAACGGTACTCCTCAAACGGATATATTATGTGTAAACTAATGTATAAGCTTTGGTACGAAAAACTCAGCATATGTTTAACCCTTAATGCCAATAGAATGCTANTAGCATACGTTTAACCCTTAATGCCAATAGAATGCCACGAATCCATAATTATATAAAACACTAACAGCTAAGAAAATTTTAATATCATAATTATTATAGAAATGAAAAACAAGTTTCATGATTTTCCATATCATTTAAATATAATGATTAACATACTCCTCTTTATTTTTTATCATTATAATTTATAATTGGGAAATACCCATTGAGTTGTGTGTTTTTACTTCTCTTTTAAGTAAATCCCCTTTGAAGTAAAATGATGAAAGATTATTTACAATAAGTGGGAAGCAACTAACATTAGGTATTGTATAATTTTATGTCTATACAACATTAGATACTTGTATAATTTTATTTTTAGATAGAAAAGCTAAACTATATTTGTTTCAAATGAATTTTATATGCTAATTGTTTTGTTTTGAAATATATGTGAACATTCTCATGATATTAAAAAAAAATTGATTTTGTGGCTCTTCTATGACATTAAAGTTGTATACGGATGGAAAGAAAAATTTGGATGGTTGTGCTATCTTAATTGTATTTTAAGCTGCAATCTCCATCGGGCCTTCTGCGACCACACTGGTTCTCCAAATCTCGGGTCAAAGTCATGACAGCAAGGTCAGTGAAAGTTAGTTAATGGATGAAGAGAAAACAGAGTCAGAAGAGTATTTTGTCAATGGTATTAGTCTTGTTGACGTTAAAGTCACTAAAAAGGAGTGGGCCAATAAGAAAGTGAGTTGGGCAGTCTTCATAGCCTCGATTTCATGGTCTAAGACCTTATTCATAAGGATGGAGTCAGATTTAAATCAATGCAAAATTTTTATTTTGAAAGTAATGATGAAAACTTCTAAAATTGGTTATTATTTTTTGAAACAAATAATTTAATTTTTAAAATAAAAACAAAATATAGGTTAAAATCATTGTTTATTCCTTTTTAATTGTTTAAAAAAACTATAAATTATCCCAAATAAAGCATAAACTTATATGATTTTCACTTTACTACAAAATGATATGACGGAGCATTACTTTTCATTGAAGAAACTTTCATTGGTAAAGAGCTTAAACAAAAGAACCCATCATGCCAATAGTACAATGAGACTATAGCGGTGGGATGACTTTATCATCACTATAATTATCCTTCTCCCATTTAGTTAAGATAAAGTTTATGAAACCTCCTCTATTCATTTTTAGTAAATGTTGCATGATTTGCACATTTTGATTTATTCAATCTTTTCACACAACGATTAGTAGTGTTACAATTAGTCAATCATATCCCACAACATTTATAGGACTAATTATCTCTACATTATTGATATCTGCAAAAATCTCCCAATTATGCTCAAATCACCTAGATCTATTTTTTCAAATCCTTATTTCGACAAGATGATACTCACATCTCTTTAGAAATGTTATTTTTCATAGCATCCTAAGCTAAATCTATGACCATAATAATAACATTCTTATTTATGTCACACTCAATTCAGCTCCTATTGACTTTCATACGGCCCGAAACTTAAACCATCGTGGCATATCCGATCAAATTGCAATTTTATCAAACTCACCCTTGATTCCCCAATGATATACTTTTATTTCATAGTATTCTTGAGATATAAATTAATTTTAATCACACATTTGAAGGCTATAAAATGTCATCCATATTCCCATCTATGGCAAAACAAACAAAAAGTACATAAAGCTATCACATCTAAGTTTTACTTGATTTACTAGTCTATTTAATTAATAATTATAAACTCCACATCCATAAGAATGTTATATGAAGCACTTGTCATTATTCAAGCAATTTTGAGTCACTTTCCTTCTAGAAGCTCATTCATTAGCTAGCTTTCTCTTTGAAGAGATCATAACAATCACACGTGATGAATAAAAATCACCAATATGGCTCTTCGGGATCTTCAATAAAAATGTCTATCATTAGTTCAAAAAGACACATACTCAACTTTATATTTAATATCACACTATTTTATTGACAAAATCTTTCAAAGCTTCATGGCTATATGCATGTTAGCAACTTATCAATCATACATTTTTGAAATTTTCAACATATCTTCGGCAAAATTATTTTCTACCAATGTCCAACTAATCAATTTTCACAGTACTTGATCATCAACCTTTCAAAATATATTAAATCCACATGAATAATCTTTCATCCCTCTCTATATGTCAAAAATTATTTACTTTGGCAAAAAAAATTACTTCCATAGTAAATTTGTCAAGCAAATAAATTTAAAAAAAAAAAATTTAGGTGAATTTTCTTAATCTATGTTTCAAAAATGATACAACTTTCTTATGCGATTCATATGTTCAATTCCAATTAAATAACCATAGCTATATACATCTCCTTCGATTCTTAATAATGGTTTCAAAATATTTCTTCTCCAAAAACATTGCATCCATTTCAGCCCTTGTAAAATGACTTTCTAGCCATACTACTCAACCGCATACCACAACACCATCTCTCAAATAGTTTTTCCATAAACCAGAATAGCTATCTTTTACATTTGCTGACTAATGTGAATTCTTCCATAAGCTGTCTAAGGAATAAGCTTGATAAACTTGCTCCGCTTTTAGCACTCAGCTTTGGACAAAAAAATTTACGCCAGTTGAAATCCCATTTACATACAAATATGCATCTAAATCGCCAAAGAAATGGAATACAAAAAAGGTGAATTGAAATTGCAGAAGTAGAATGAAAAAACAGGATATCTTGTCAAGATTAAAAAACAATAATAATAATCACCTGATGAGTATTGACCAGAACTACATTTATCCCAGCTTCTTTCACAGAATCATCTGGTGAAGCAACTGCGCTTGGATCCTTCCCCAAGTTTTTCTCTTGGGCCTGCAAATGAGCTAGTTAATCCCCGCTCCTCCATTAAATGAAAAGGAAAAAAATAATAAAAAGAATACACCGCTAACCAAGTTGGGAGGAAAGGGGCGCTCAGCCACAGCATGGGACAATGCTGTTATCGCAGCCTTCTGCTCCTCCGTCAAAGGGGCATTCTGCAAACAGATAAACTAAGAAAATTAGAACAGCAGATCCAGCGTTCCAGGCCTTAACACGATTTCGTTCTAGATCTCAAGATGCAATGATTGCGCTTTTGGAGAAACTCAAAATGTGTGGAAGCCGCAGAAGCTAGGGTTCTGAAACGAAATATCACCTGTTCCCACGTGTTAGCAAAGTTGTAACCCCGGAAGACAGCTCCAGATCCCGGTAGAGGAGCGGAAGCCATATAAAATTTGGGGCAGCCGAGCTCCGTAAAGCAGGAGAACGAAATGGAAGGACGGGAGAGCTAACGACCAAAAAATATTACATCAGTACTTAGAGTAAAGTGCTTACCCAATCAAATCAAGTCACTCTATCCCGCGTGACAGAGAAAAAAAAACGCAGAATAACATGGAGAATATTTCCTCATGTGTTATTCCTGTGTTATTGTGTGTTATTCATGTGTTATTCTCTCCTGGGAATATTCCTGGTGTTATAATAACACAATAACACATCAATAACACATGAATAACACATGAATAACACACAATAACACATGAATAACATGGAGGAGAATATTCCCCCGTGTTACTGCGCCGCCTTTTTTCTGTCGGGAATATTCCATGTGTTATTCGGGTGTTATTGTGTGTTATTCGGGTGTATTGTGTGTTATTCATGTATTATTGTCATGAGAATATTTTTGGTGTTATAATAACACAATAACACATCAATAACACATGAATAACACAAAAATATTTTTGGTGTTATAATAACACAATAACACATCAATAACACATGAATAACACGCAATAAATGTTATAATAATACAATAACACATCAATAACACATGAATAACACACAATAACACATGAATAACGCAGAAGGGAATATTCCCCGTGTTACTCCGCCGTTTTTTTTCTCTGTCCCGCGGGGTGTCGTGGCGTGATTTTATTGGGTACGCACGTTACTTCAACGTGCGTAGTACTGATGTAATATTTTTTCCGGGAGAGCGGAGGCGAGAATTCAAATTGCGATTAAATTCAATGAACGCTAAAAAAAAAATGCTTGTTGTGGAACTAATTTGGCGGGGTGAGACTGCTCGTGGCGTTGTATCCAAGCCGAGCCAGTCGAACCGAGTATATTATGGATCGGATTTAGGCTTGACATAGTTATAGGTTGTTCTTTAGACGAGAAGCGGCGCAGACCGCCTTTTTCTGGTGTTTAGGGCAACGGGGTAGGTTTGGTGCCCCGGCATTTTGCTTAAATGCAGGTCACGGGTTTGGGTTCGATCCCGTGGCCCGTTTTTCGCTTCTACGTTTTACACTAGTGTCCCTCCAGCGATTTTATCCTTCCTCCTCCTTCGGCTCGGTAAGCTGCAATCTTCCCCCAACGAAGCAAAAGCCTTTGCCGCTCCAAGCTAAGATCTTCCCCCACTTATCTCCTCCTCTGTTCGCACGAAGCAAAAGTCTCTGCCATTCCTTCCTCGTTGTCGCGGTTCTTAGCGTCGAACCTCGTGCAACCTATAGAAACCTGAAATTACCATCTTTCTTCTTCAGCCACTCCATTTTCAAACCACATGCACAACCCCGCCGCCGCCATGCCTTACTCAACTGTCACCGGCAACTTCTTCTGATTTAGATTGTAAAACTTATTATTTATATTGTTAGTTTATTTTTTTTTATCAGTTGATAGTGTGTAATAGATAGACAATGTTCTTGTGTTGAAGTTATCCTCAAGACCAACTAATTTTGATTTTTTGAGAATTAAAAGCTTCACATGAAATCTTAGTGAAGCAAATTTTGTGGTTTTTATTCAATATGTTGATTTTTGTAGGTTGATTGTGGTTGATTGTGATCACATATGTCAATAACAAAAAATAATATTTTTTATAGCTCATAAAAAATTGGGACAGAATAGTCATTTTTTCAGAAACAGTAGCACATAGTTGTTTTCATACAGTTACAACAAACATGCAGTCGGCTTCCCCGCAGTAGCTTCCTAAGGTAGCGCAGCTGCAGCTGAAAAACTGAGAAACTGTAGCTGCCCCAAACAGATCCTTATTCAGCTGGTGTGTTTCTGTTCATTTTTCTCTTTTTTTTTATTTTAAAAGGAGTCGCCAGCTTGTCGATCGTCATATACTTCCCCCATTCAAATAAATCTCCCTCCCGAATCATATAAATGATTCGAATAGGAGAGGAACCGAATAAAAGGGACATACGACAAAGAGACAAACAAGAGAAAAAGTAAAACATGGAGAGTCTATGTGCCATAAACCTCGTAAGGATAGGTCAAGAATGTCCGCCCAAACAAGATCAAACGGAGGCACTTTAAACCAATATCCGCGAAAGAAGTATCTACATAGACTACCCATAACCAGAGAGTCAGGTGTATGTACCTGTTCTGGGGTCAAGAGCACTCCCAGAGGAACGTGTTCCTACTGGTTAATTACATCTTGGGGGATACCCAAGAATACTCTCGATAAAAGGAGTTTCGCTTCATATTATCATAGATCTGGGGTATAAGAAATCAAATGAAGGTTATTCCGTGTGGGAACAGTCCCAATGCTTTAAAGCTCACGCTAAGTAATCGAGCAGAGAGTGAGTCTCTCACATCCCGAAATAGGTAGCGGCTCATCGGCACATGGGGCCCACGAAATAACCTAAATCATCTTGACGGGGCTATCCCAATACGTCAAAGCACGTCCGGGCCATAGGGCAGAGGACAAATCGTCGTATCCCAAATGGGCGGCAACTCATCGGCATCGGGCCGTCAAGGTGATATCAACGAGGTCAAGGAGCGACAGGGCTCAAAGGGGCTCAACAAAAAGGAAGGTAGAGTGATCCTAAAAGGTAGAGGTAACTGGGTCGGGGTACCACGGACCCGTCATACACAGCTACTAGGACCCTAAGTCTACCTGGTCGTGAAGGTAGTCGACCCAACACAACCTGAGATCCCCAGTCAGCAATCCGTGAATTGCATCATCCACGGGAACCTCGGTAGCCCTAAGGTCAAAGGAAGGAAATTCTATCCTATGACTACAAGCTGGAGCTCCAAGAGGTGGGACTTATACCTGCCGAAGTAGCAA